>JASUDE010000112.1:0-67472 GCA_034509685.1 Colletotrichum cereale
AAGTTGGAGGGTATCTAGAAAATAGGGTGGCTGGGCGCGATTTTCGGGTGACCGAAATGCAGGGGTGACCGAAAAGTGGGTGCTTTGACTTAGCCCCGGAAGTCATCGTAGCCTCTGCAGGAGCCGTCTTCGTTCGTGGCGCCGTAGTTGAATCCCTGCCGCACCTGGGCCAGGGCGGTGGTGGCCAAGCCGGCGATGAGGGTACTTCTGTAGTACATGATCGTCGATCGATTAGGATTAGAATATTGGAGAAGAGCTTCCAAGACTGATGATCAAAACTGCTTCTTGGATTGCCTATTCTATGGGAGCGTCCCACGTATTTAAGCATCTTGTCAGCCATGGACGACGTCTGCCCACCCAAAATAGACCCTGTCCCCTCAGCATGACGTTGCGCACGTCGTTTTCGTAGACCTCGTATTTGGTCAGCCACGCTCACCTCCTTTACCGGCCCTCCCCAATTTTCCGTTGGGTCGTTGTGGTAGGAAAACAACCAGCACGGCTAGTGATCGACAGCTCAGCCCGTATCTCCACTTGCACCGTCGCCCAGATCTTGGTTGGGGGGTCCCGGCATCGTCATCCACTACCCGTCCGTCCGCTAACGAGGTTGACTTGGCAAAATTTTCTCTTAATTATGGCACCCGATGCGCTGGACAGATAATCAGACCCCTGCTACGTACTGATGGTTCAATAAACAGAAAACCATCATTCTGTTTACACAACAAACGCCGCGGGACGTATGGCCGATATGGACCGCTACGTCTAGTACAATCAGGAGCGAGAACAATGATTTGTTGCTTTTCGGGCCCGGTGTTTTGTGTTGGTTCAGTCACCGCTGTTCTGTTTCCTCTCTGTCTTTCGTTTCTCAGCCAACCCACTATTACCAGAGAATACAGCCCGGAACTTCCGGAGCCTGCATCACGACCAATCAGCGACGCTTGCTCCTCTGAGTCAGTGTCCTAGACATGCCGCTGGATGAGAAAGGGATTGCCGCCAGAGTGAGTTATTTCTTCGAGATGTCCACAGGATGTAGTGAAATAGTCTTCGATGGAATCTCCATTCAAGTATTGACGTTCGTCCAAAGTTCGCTGCTGATCTGACATAACCTTACCTCCCCATGCTACGTTAGAGCAAACCCCCGGAAAATTGATAATCTTAGGTCCATGAATGCCAAGACACTTCCCGCTACTCAGCCCCGTGTCCAGACCTTCGACTAGACATGGAAGCTAGGCTACAGGGGCAGATTTCTCTGGCCTCTATAATTGAGTCGATGACAGTTCAGGGCCTAGAACCCCTCACCACAGAGACTACAAGGATCTCGTAATTTCCCTTTAACTAGGTACTTTCTCAGGATATCATTTTGCAGACGTTGGGATCGTGGCGACCCAGCTCAGTCTGCGACATGTATCGTCTTGCTACCACAGATGCATTCTCACCCCGAGATTTCCAACCGGGTAGTTCTCTACATCATTGTCCTGATGCCATGTTGTTTAGAAGCGAGATGATTATTGGATTCATTTGGGTTGATTCTGATCGAGTACACATTACCGAAACATTCGTCACACCGCTTATAATTTCCTAAGAATATTGATACTCTCACGGGGTAATGTGTCGCCTTTTGCTATTGAAACATGCTCTGCGCCAAGAAGTCTCCGCGTTAACTTATACTTTCTGACCAGCTAATGCTGCCAAGTGGAAGTCTACTTGCGAGATGTAATTATCGCTGCGAACCCTACACTCAGCCACCAACTCTATCGCCTTCCTATCTTAAAGGTTACTTAGAATCTGTCAAACTTAGATAACAAGGCGATTTTAGATCCTGTAATGATTTGTATGGGAAGAGGGCGGTTATCCAGCTTGTGGCCCTGTATCGGGATGGCACGCCCGTTAATTGAGGCACGTGAAAATAAGGGATAGCTAAAGAGTTCTGCGAGTGCAAACTTCGCTCGAAAAATGATGCTTGAAATATCTTGGCATAAAATCAGTTTCTGCCTTATTTCCGCCCGCAATTTTATTTATTTGTTGATATTTATTTTTTTGGCGTGAGAAGGCGAAGTTTCAAGGATCACGGTATCTGGTGGAACTTTGGGGAGGGGGAAGAGATGCTTAGGTGGGAGGCAGGAGACAGGACTAATTCTCGGGTTAGGTGCCGGTAGATAGGAAGGGAGAGGAAGTTATGACCGCGAACACATACAGAATTAACTGCCGTGCGGATAGCCTGGACAATGAAGCTCGTACAGGGATCTACGGTGTAAAGACGATTCTCTCGGAAGCGGCATCCGGGGACTTATCGACACTCCCGAATGATACCCGTTAACGAACCCTAAAACTGTAAGCTGTTCACGACGAACTTCGGCACTTTCGTGCCGCAGTATGAATTTTCAGACGCAGGAACGGTTGCAGTCAGTAGCCGATTCCTGAACCCAATCTAAATACTCTCCGTCATCATGATGGACACAGGGCCCAAATCGCTGGCTGCAGTATTGGGTTCAAGCAGGGGAAAAGTAAATTACAAGAGACCCCAGGTGTTACTGTTATGCTCCTACTCAGACATTGTCCATTGGGTGCACTAGTCAAGTGACCGTAGTGTCTAAGTTCAAGATGCTTGAGTCGTTTGCAAGCCACCGGTTACCACGTATACTGCGATACTGTGCTATCATTTGCATTTACCGAATATTGCCTCGCCATCCAGTGCTTTCCCCCCGTTAGTTGGTTATTCTTTTATCTTCTTCCCATTTTCTTTTTTAGAATGCAATCGACTCGTGTACTTCAACTAGTAACTCGTTACTCTCGTCTAGCAGTTTCTCGGGCGCATCGGCAACAAACCAAGGCTTAAAGGGGCCCAAAAGAACTGGGGTTACCGATAGATCTGAAGTTGACATGAATCGAGCACTCTGTTTTTTGAGCCAATCGTAGGGGCGGCAAATGTGATCGCCGCTATGAATATAACTATTTTTGCTGTCAATTAATGCAGGCACGAGTACTCATATATGCCTCAAGATCTTCCACGTGTGTGACGTAGAAACCAATGTTGTGAGCCAGGCTGGATCTCATGCTTGTCTGAGTCTGATATACGCTGGCCCCATCAGATAGGAATATAGCTGCATGGACATCTCTGCTCGTCGTTCCCATAATTATCAACCTTTCTCTGAACCTTGATCAATGTGGAATTATCGGTTCAGGTCGGAATACTTATTATACTTCAACATTATACTCGCATTATAAGGTTCACTAGCGGCTATCGTTTCCTGTTTTAGTGAACAGTTGAAACTCATGTCAAGCTTAGTTGAACTGCGTACCACTTCGGTAGTACTGGGATGTGACTATCGCCACCTGCAATGCCATTCATTGCCTTACCCCTCCCTAGTAGAGAGGAGAATGAACGAGGCATCCTAGTGGTCAACAACCCAGTAAGTGAACCATGCTCTTAGGCTATTATGGATAATTGCAACAATTACATTACCAGCCTCGATCAAGTGGCGTCTAACGTACAATGACTTTTGGCGGGGATAGTTGTTCCATACTTAGGGATCACAGTTGACTCCAATAAAAAACGTTAATACCTGAGGGCACGTAATAACATCCTGTGCCTCACCATACCAACAAGTTATTGCCATATGCCAACGAATATTATTAGGTGATGGGTTTTGTCATATTGTCTTGGAAACCAAGCCGACTCGTCGTCCGTCAAATTTTCAAACGAATCTTTCATTGTGCTTTTTGAAATAAATTATGCAGCCGTCAATGGGAAATGATAAGTCATCCGTTTCACTTCTTGTCACAGACAAGCAACGACAGAGCCAGTCGAAGTCCTCTCTTAAGTCTATATTCAAACGATTAAGCCGCGCTCGATGGTCTGTTGCCGGGCTTATCATTGCTTTCCTGGCTCTGGGATGGGGGCTTCACCGCCCAATAGCGCGTAGAGTTCAAATCTTTTGGGGGAAAGGACGTGGTCACAAGTGTTCAGGTGCCGACCAACAAGTCATTCGACGGTATAACCCTAACAGTGGGGGCCCGGTGGATGAATCTAGGTGCGTATCTTCCATATTGAATTGACGTATTGACAATGTCTCTGACAAGTGGGCATAGATGGAGGTTACTGGAGAGGCATCTTCGTATGCAATGGCGAAACTCCATGCCCAACGCTGTTTGCAGAAGAGGGTGATATCGTCGAACTGAATGTGCACAACGACCTGTTTGGACAGGTATCAATCCAATGGTCAGGCATGAATCACCGAAGGTGAGTTGGCGATAAAGGCGTGAAATACTCCTCGAGACATCAACTGAGCTGATCTGTTGATTAAGATTCGGCTTTTGGAACGACGGCACAGGAGGCTTGAATCAAGTACGCTTTCTGTTTTCTAGGATATCTTTGGGTGTGACCTACTGACTCAACTCCGCAGTATGGGATCATTCAACGAGGGAACTTTACGTCTCGATATGACACCACAGGCCACTGGGGTCTTAACTGGTATGCCGACCACACTGGTATCGGCATTATGGATGGCGCTCACGGCTTGGCCTACGTCGCGCCCTCGCCCTCGCGTGCCCGACCGTACCACTTCATCACCTCCTCCCCCACCGAGCTGGCCTTGATTCGTGAGGCAGAGCGTGATATCCAGCACATGCTGGTGTGGAACTACTATCGACGTGATGCCAACTGGCGCGTTCTCGAGTTGAAGGGTGAAGGGACCAACCTTTACTGCTACGACTCCATCCTCGTCAACTCCAAAGGTCGACGACACTGCCGTCATCCAGACTACCTAAAGCTTGACGGTAAGAGTCTCGATGAGTCGGGATGTGTTGTAGAGCAAGGAAACGATGGTGTACCATGCACTCCCAGTGACGCTGATTACGAGGTGCCGTATTGTTCTGTCGTTTTTACTCATGCCACGGTCCTGTGTTGACATGTGCAGGTAATCGAAACCCGTGGGAGGTCATGGATCATGCTCAATGTATTGAACATCGGCTTTGAGCACGCTATTCATTTAAGTATCGACGACCATAAGATGTGGGTTGTTGCCAACGACGGCGGCTTCGTTAAGCCGAAGCTTGTTGATGTCCTCTACATTACCAACGGCGCACGGTATACTGTTTTGGTCAAGCTTGACCAAGAGGGCGCCGACTACGCAATGCGGATGGTGTCGACGAGCACTCATCAAGTTCTCTACGGATACTCCATTTTGAGATACCCGGTATGCCTTGCTACCATCGCTGCCCAACTAAGCCCCTTTTATACTAAGACCAGGCGATTTAGGCCTTGCGTTATCCGGAGCATGGAGCCCCTATGCAAGTTCACGACCCTCCGAGCGGCTCACCTCCGTGCGTCAATCCCGACGGCTCAATTCATCACAAGTGCAACACAACAACGGCAGCGTCACTGACACCATATCCCCCTTCGGCTCCTCCGCACGCCAACCGGACTCTGCACTTCCAGATCGCTCACCAGCCTTCCAAATATGAGAAGTATGTTACAGAATACTATCTCAACCAAAAACCATGGCAGCTATACCACGCCCAGATGTCTCCCTTGTTGTTCATCAACAACGTATCAGATGTCGAGCCGCCCGTTGTGGGTGATCTGCCATGGGGCACCACTGTCGATGTGATCGTACAGAACACGGTCAATGACACCATGCCGCTCTACAAACATGGAGACCCGATATTTCTACTCGGCTCTAAAGCTAATGCCAAGTGGAAATGGGACTCGGTTGAAGACGCTATCCGAGCCGGCACAAAGGAGCTCAACGTGAAGACACCCGCCCAGCAATACGTCCACGACGTGCCGCCGCTAGGTTGGGCAGTGTTCCGGTGGCAGATCCGGGTCCGCGGCGCCACCATGATGCATTCCAACAAATTTAAGTACTACGCGGTGAGCTTCTCTTGTCCCGTTCTGCCCACAACTTTTAGCTCACAAAAGATGTGCCTGCTCCTAGATGGGAATGTCAGTGCCCATGCTCGAAGGCATGGACAACGGTATGCTAAAAAGGATACCCGCACATGCGAAGGATATGCCTCACGTAGACTTCACTCCCAAGAACGATGGTGTCTTTGGTTAGATCTAATGCATCAAACGATGCATGTGAGAACTAGAGTAGTGCGCAATCACACGAAGCTTTAGCGCTAGCTTTCCTGTTCTCATCGGTGCCGAACTAGCTTCTAGGGTGTGTTTTAAAAGAAATGGCGTGCTGTGAGCTGCCTGATACCATTCCCAAGACGTTTCCCCCGAACTAAACTAATCGCAAAACGATACAGAGTTTGACGGACTAGTATAGGACCGAATACGTTTGGGTTTTGTTATAGATAACCTTTGGAGCAACAAAGCTTGTCTTAGCCGTTGAACCGCATCAGAATCGGGAGTCTGGGGCGCTTTTCAACGAATGCAAGGAAGGCATGCAGAGCATCTTATGGTTCCAAGCTTCTGAAAAAATAGAAACTCGAATCAACAGTGTTGAGTCATAGAGAACCCATCTAGTTGCCTAACGGGGTGTTCGATTTCCCTGAATGCACATGCCGGAGCTAAATCGATATAATGCACTCCATGATATGTCATGTGCATCGGCAGAGAAGTCTAAGACTGCAGCCGGAAGCCATCCATACCTTTTACTTCAGGGATCGATCTGACTTTTGAAAAGAATACCGGGTATTGACGGTAGCCTTCTCTCCACTTATCCTACAGTTATCACCGGGCTACCACCTTGGCATCCTCTTGCTTAGCGTTTTCCATTTGGTCATAACTATCAACGCTGGTAGGATACTGTGTCATATCATAATGAGTGCGAGAAACTCGGGAAGCAGGACGACTCCCATGTGCTTCAGCGGTTGACCAGGGCCATTGGCGGCATTTTTTCATTACTTCCAAGAATGTTGTATTTCTGTCGGGCCATGCGGGAAATCCTGAGACTTTGAGCAGCATGACCAATGAAAAGGTTAATGGTGGTTGGGAACTTGAGTGCTTTTTCGCATCCCTGAAAAAAGCTCTTCTCCTTATTGGGATACCGCTATATTGCTCTACATACCCTGGTCACTATGCTCTCTGGCCAGTTTGCATCACCTGCAACGTCTGGTTGCCGAGGGTTGTTGGCAGAGTTCTGGACTTTTGTTTGGGGCCCCAAACTTTGAACCATGGCGATGACGGTGAGCTTTTCTTTCTAGTGCAATCAAGACGCGTCACCGGTCAGGATGGGATTGTCTTTTCCCGATAATCAACAGAAACGGCATATCCCCTGCTGGAAAGGACAAGGCGCGCAATGGTGAACGCTGTCTACCCATTGGCTCGGTGCAACATCCGCTGGTGCAACATCCGCCGCTCTCAGAGTGAAGGCATTGACATCAAACCACACTGGGGTATGGCTATAAATCATTTAACTATGACCAGTATACACAAGGTGGCCAAATTTAAAGTAGAGAACACTTGGATTCTAGTCATTCATTTGAACTATATGCTCGAGCGCTAGGAGTTGCCCAATGTGTGGTGGCGATATTGTGTGCTTCTAGGTCATGCACCCTACGCAATGAAAGACACGTCTGGATGACTTGGCAGTCGTATACTTTTGTTGGTACTCTCAACGGCGGATTGTTACTATCGAGTCCGTATTCCTAACTAGACACACTTGGAAAACATGCAAATCAAAGAAATCTGCCTAGTTCTGTTGTGTTCGTCACTTGTGCTTGGCAAAGGAATCAGGAGGTACAACCTCACGCTGACCTATGCTTGGGATAAACAAGGTACGGTGTGAAGAAAAAACCCTTTGGGCTCATTCGGCCTGACTCGAACACAGATGGCCATGGGCGTCCAACTTACCTCGTAAACGGTGATACTCCTGGGCCCGTCCTCACCGTCAACGAAGGCGAGACCTTGGAGGCCTTTGTGGACAATCAACTCGCGATTGAGACTACGATTCATTGGTATGGACCTCACGATGTGACACACTTATTGAGATTATCAATGTCTTACCTGCATCCAGGCACGGGATCTATCAGATCGATGAGCCATGGAACGATGGCGTGCCAGGCGTCACTCAGGTCTGAAACCTCTCAGGAGCAATGACTTGCGTCGTCGACGATGTTCTAACCATTCACAGTGGGCCACCGAACCAAGAGATAATTACACGTATCGTTTCACTCCCAGGGGCCAGTATGGGAGCTATTTCTATCATGGGCATTTCGGGCCTGCATTTTCCGATGTTAGTCACCTCACAATCTGCATTTCATATCGGCCGATACTGATGGTATCCAGGGCCAACGAGGTCCTCTATGGATCGTCCCAGCCGACTGGCGGCCTCGGCCGTACGATCTCATTTCCGGAAAGGAACACGACATCCGTGCCATGCGCGCAGCGGAGAAGAATCCTCGGCACATCATTATTGCCGACTGGAACGACGCCCCGATGGACATGTATCTGATCCACTTTCGCGACACCGGCTACATCCCGATCTGCGCCAACAGTCTCACCCTCAACGGTAGAGGCGGGACCAGGTGCGAGTCTGCCAAGGATATCGAAGAGGCCGGCGGGCCTGGACGCAACGAGCGCGGCTGTATCTACCAGATCCCGGGCCACGAGTACACTAACGTAGAATACTGCACCGAGACGCGTCCGGAGCTCGAAGTCGTGCAGGCCGAGCCGGGTGAGGAATGGGTCTGGATCAACTTCATACATTCGGGGGCCCACCACTCCCTCGCCATCAGCATCGATGAGCACGAGTTCTGGGTGGTTGCTGCGGACGGCGAATTCGTTCATCCACAGAAGGTGGTGAGAGCTCACGTGAACCTCGGTGAGAGGACAAGGTATGGACCAGCACGCTCGCCTAATCCCCGTCGATAGACGCTTCGCTCACGTTTATCGCAGCATTCTTGTAAAACTGGACAAACCGGCTGGAGATTATGCGGTGAGGCTCCATTCTCTCCGGTCGGAGCAGATGATTCAAGGCGCGGGGATCCTTCGATATCCCACGACCAAGGTACGCCCCTACAAAGATTGCAACGCAATGGACAACCCCATTGACATGAATGCAGGACTTATCCAAACAGTCCAACAGGACCGTACCCAACACCAAGCCGTGGCTTCATCTAAACGGCAGTGTCATCAACGCAGAAGACAAGACCATGGACGAGACCAAGTTGGCCCCATATCCTCCTCGGCCGCCACCCGCAAAAGCCGACTTCACCCTCAAGTTCATGGTCAACAAAACGGGCACCGCGACCTGGGTGCTGAACTCTGCGCCGCACGAGTTCTTCCGCCAGAACGTTCCCCCCATCATGTGGAATGAGAAGTCGCGCGGGGAGACGTCGTGGGGCAATTCAAACGGGTTCCTCAAGAACGGGTCGGTCGTAGACTTGATCATCGAGAACGGCGCCGAGATGGACTCTAGCCACCCCTTCCACAAACACAACCACAAGGTTTGGATCATCGGCCAGGGCGACGGATCGTTCCACTGGAAGGACGTGGACGACGCCATGAAGCACGGGGGTATGAAATACTTCAACCTTGACAATCCGCCCTACCGCGACGGGTTCACCCTCTATCCCGGCGAGGGCAGGTTCGTCGTAATTCGCTACCAGATCTATTTCCCTGCAGTCAGTATGCTGCACTGCCACATGATACACCACTTCGCGGTAGGTCCATGTTCCTCAATCGTCATGTACTTGCGGTCTACTGACTTGTGACGGCGCAGAGCGGACAACAAGTAATCCTGCTGGAAGGGATGGAAGCCATGCCGCCGATCCCACAGGAGTTGAAAGACAAGCCTCATGTCGAGTTTGAGTTCCCTCCGCGATATGGGCCCTTGGACTGAGAAAGGGTGCGTCTGATTCCGCTGTGGCTAGCTATGCCATCGAGCTAAAGCGCCAATTGTCTCGCGAAGTCAAGTGGTTGTGTTCTTAGAATAGCAAAAGCTCTTTCTTTTTGTCAAGAATCAAAACTGTTCAGGGGAGGAAACAGGTTAAATGGCCCGATTCTGTCAAGTGAGGCATTTAACACAAATCACTTGTTCGTTCATAGCTCTAAGCGAGAGGGAAAGATTTGGGGGGACGGAGCTGTAGTCAGCTTACATGCAACGCACCTACATGGAGCGAAGGAACTTAATGAAACAATGATGCTTAACTCCAAAGTGAACAATTCTCCCTCATTAGTTTCCCTGAGGCCTACTTCCTGCAAACTATTGCCCAAACATTGCGATCTGATCTGAGACAACATTATTACATTCACCACAGGTTGGGCGTCATCGACTGTGACCCTGTCTAGGATACTCTGCAACCAAAGTATTTGATGACCAACCTGCTACTAAGTTGACTGATAGCTGGACGATTGAAAAGAGGGCACGTCTACAATTGGGTGATGGCGCCTTTTGACGTTACGTCGGATCGCCAAAGGACTCAATATTGTCCGCCAGTCGTTTTGCCTAGAAACCCCTTGCAGGTTATGTTGCAATCCGATAAATGGATTCCACGTAGAAACTCTTCTTCGCCTCACAATCCTACCTTTTCACTTGCATCACCCAGCTTCAAGTTATAAAAAAGATGGCACCCGGCGCAGATATTGATATGAAAGCAACCGTTGTCGCCAAGAAGGTTGACCACCAGTCAGTCAATGGGGAGAAAACGGTTCCTACACTCACCGAGCAACCAGATGGACTACAGGAACCCACTGGTCTTGAGGCTCGTATTCCTTTCGCGATCCGCATCGTCGCCAGACAATCGCTGACGACCCACCGCCGCAGAGGTACATCAGCCACTCCGCCGTTGTCAACTTTGGCGTGATCATCCTGGCCTCGTGGGAGTCCTTCGCCGTCACGTTCCAGTTCGCCCTGGCGAACGGCGGCCCGGCGTCCATGTTCTACGGCGCCATCCTGGCGAGCTTCGGGGCCTGCGCCGTCGGCTTCTCCCTGGCCGAGCTGGCTTCCATGTGAGCACCCACACACACACACACGCCCCTTCATATCCAGCGCGCCCTCCCGCTGACTCGAAACCAAGCGACCCGACCGTCGGAGCGCAGTATCGCTGGACCGCGAACCTTGCCCCCGGCGGTAACAGGTTCTGGGGTCTGCTTCAAGGTATGGCCTCAAGATTCTTTCCGCGCCGAAAATCTCCCCCCCCCCCCTCAGTGAGAGTGTGTGCGTTCGGGGGCTGATAGCCTCTCCCCCTAGGATGGTTAACCACCGCGGCGTGGTGCTTCGCCTGCGGCGGCCCCCCTTCCATCCTGGCCAACATCTTCACGTCGCTGGCCGCCTTCAACAACGAGGCGTACGAGCCGCAGCGGTGGCACACGAGCCTCGTCATGATCGCCACGCTCGCGCTGCCCTTCGCCGCCAACCTATACCTCCGCAGGCTCCTCGACGTGTTCGAGGTCGTCGGCGGCGTCCTGCACGTCGCCCTCTTCGCCGCCTTCCTCGCCGTCCTGGCGGCCTTTGGCCGGCGCAGCAGCCCTGAGTACGTCTTCAAGACGCTGACGTCGGACGTGTCCGGGTGGGATAGCCCGGGGGCATCCTGGGGCCTAGGGCTGTTGACCGTGACGTTCTCGGTGACGGGCTTCGATAGTGTCATCCATATGAGTGAGTTCCCTTTCCTCGTAGCGGGGTGTGGCGCGATCGTCTCTCGCCGCGAAGTTGCTGACTGGGTCTCTCAGGTGACGAGGTCAAGAAGGCGCAGACGCGTGCGCCGCGGAGCGTCGTTCTTGCGTGCGTCGTCAACTCAGTGATGCTCCTCATCTTCGTCACCGTGCTACTGTTTTACATCGGCCCGCTGGAAGACTTGTCCACCGCGCCTTTGCCGCTCATCTACGTGCTTTACAACGCGACCGGGTCGAAGGCGGCGACCAACGCGCTCGTCTCCCTCGTGGCTGTCATCATCTTCTTGGCCCTGTTCAACATGCTCGCTTCCGTATCCCGTCTCGTCTGGGTATTCGCGCGCGACAACGGACTGCCTTTTGCGGCCTTCTTCTCGGCCGTAAGATCTAGGGCGCTCTGTGTGGACGGGCTTTGCTGACATGCGATCTCTTCCTAGGTCAACCCAACCTTCAGACTGCCAGTAAAAGCCCTCCTGCTCATCGTGGCTATTGTGACCTGCCTCTCGCTCATCTACATCGCCTCCGCCACGGATTTCAACGCCCTCATCTCCTTGCAGGCCCTGGCTCTCCACGTCTCGTACTTCTTCCCGATTCTGTTTTTGCTGCTGCGAAAGCTCCGCGGTCCGCCTCCGCCGTATGGGTCGTTCAAAATGGGACCCGCCGGCATTCCGGTCAATGTTTTCGCGCTGTGCTATATCGTGTACGTGGTGCTATGGATGCCGTTCCCGCAGGTTTTGCCGGTGACCAAGAACAATATGAACTACGCTGGTCCGATATTCGGGGCCGTGGTGATTGGCGCTTTGGTAGATTGGTTTGTGAGTGGACGGAAGAGGTTCCAGATGCCCGTGAAGAAATACGAGTAGCTCACAGAGGACTGAAAGAGATAGCCAACGAGTAGGTTCCTATCTTGCACTCAGAATCCTCTATGTTTTGCCTGTTTATTATTTTACTGTCTAATTGTCACAGTTGGATCATTAGCATTGAAAGCATAACTGAGTCTTGTAGCACAATACGAGTGCTCGTTTTACTTAGGATATCAACAAATTAAAGAGAAAATCTTAGTTAAACATAGCTCATCCAGGTCCCATAACAATCCCTACATACAACTTGCGTGCAACTGGTACCGGAGCGTGGTTGACTGGGCGGCGTTGACTTCTCGGCCCGTGTGGCGGCCCGCTCGGTCAATTCGGGTCCGCCACCGTCACCTCGGTGAGTCCAAAGCTTCCTCCCGCCCCACCGCGAGCTCTGCTCGTCATCTCGCGCCAGAGCTCCCCCGTCACTCCCCAGCACAGACAACCGGCGTCCGCACCGCCCAATCCCACCTCTCAGCCACCTCTCGATCCTTTCAAATTGGTGCTTTGCGAATTTGATAATTGGCATCCACAGCATGTTCGCAAGCCGCGCGCTCGCCAGGGCGCGGCCGGTCCTTCGCCCACGCCAGCCCCCGACGACAAGAACCGCCTTTCGCAACTCGTCGACAAATTCCTCTCCCCCCTCCTCCTCGACATCCCGCGCCGCCCAACGCCTCCTCGACCGCGTCCCCCTCCGCTTCCAGAAATACACCACGGGCCTCCGCAAGGCGCCGCTGTCGCACATCATCGCCTTCCTCGTCCTGCACGAGATCACGGCCGTCGTGCCCCTGCTCGGGCTCTTCGGGCTCTTCCACTACACCGACTTCCTGCCCCTCGAGTACGTGACGGGCCACTGGGCGGGCTACGTCCGTGATGGCGTCGGCATGGCGGAGAGGTACTTCAGCAGGAAGGGCTGGTTCGGTTTCGAGGCCGGGGACCGCGGGACCATGACGGGGGAGATGGACAACAGCAGGGAGTACGAGGCGGGAGACGCGTCGCAGGACTCTGGGCACAGCACGCAGGATCTTCTGGAGCGGTGGCAGAAGGATGGAAAGTACAAGGTCGTGGTGGAGGTGGCCATGGCCTGGGCGATCACAAAGGCGCTGCTGCCGGCGCGGATACTCGTCAGTGTTTGGGGGACGCCGTGGTTTGCGGGCGTCATGGGAAGGGCACGCGGCGTCTTCCGTTCAAAGCGATAGTCACAATGCAAGTTCAAAAATTGGGAGGCAGCAGGTTGATGTGGCTTTTCAACGCCGGGGTTTTGTTTTTATTGACCTTGGAACTTTTCTATATCAACCTATCGACATGCCAAGACGCGTCCCACTCATCCGCTTGACGGATCAGGAACGTCAAGTGGCTCATGCAACTAGCAGACAAGAAATCTAAGGCTTCTCGTAGATCCAGTCGAACTGGGAAGACTTGTACTGGACAACATCGCCGTCCTTGAACCAGAGGGCAATCTCCTTCTTGGCGTTCTCGACGGAGTCGGAGCCGTGGCAGACGTTGCGGCCGACGTCGATGGCGTAGTCACCACGGATCGTGCCAGGGGCAGAGGCCAGGGGGTTGGTGGCACCGAGGATGACTAGAAGAGATGGAGAGTCAGCAAGAGATGGTTGTGGTTTTGGGTCTTTTGCGGGACTTACCACGGCCAGTCTTGACGGCGTCACGGCCCTCCCAGACCATGGCGCAGATGGGGCCAGAGTTCATGTCTGCAGGGTCTGTCAGCTCGGAGCCAGATGCGGCATACAAGGAACCAAATACATACACTGGATGAGGCCACCGAAGAAGGGCTTGTCCTTAAGGTCGGCGTCTAGCGGGGCGGTTAGCGAAGAGGTATAGTTAGGGGGATCGGGGAGTGCTAACAGTGAGCCTCGAGGTGCTCCTTGCCGGGGGTGACAAGCTTGATGGCGACGAGCTTGAAGCTGTGTAGGAGAATTGTCAGAGTCCGTTGCGGATATTGATCGTCCGAGTGAAAACTTACCCACGGCTCTCGAAGCGAGAGACGATGGGGCCGATCAGGCCACGCTATAGGAGGGTCAGCTTGCTGAAGCAGGCAATTGGAGGCGTTGCCGCGAAATGGTAAAGCATACCTGGACGCCATCGGGCTTGATGGCAATGAAGCTGTCTCGAGGTTAGCGGATTTTGTCTTTTGGAATCGGTCGTCGTGGTTCTGGTGTTGTGCCCCTCTCTGCCCGAAACTTCTCTCCGTCCCACGATGGCGGGGTAATCCTTCAGGGTAGCGGCAGTGAGACAAAGAGAGGCAGGCACCACAGCGGCCACGAGAACAACTGAACGGATTGACAACTTACGTCTGCTCGGTAGACATTTTGGGTGATGTGTCAACGACAATGTCTGTGGGAAGAGGAGTGTGCTGTTGTTGTTGTTGGTAGATTGTGGTGGTGACAACGGAGGGGACGGCGGGAGAAGAAAGGTCTGGTGCTGACCGCTGGTTTTGTTGGCTCGAGGAAAAAATTATGTACAAGCCGAAGAGAAGCGCGAGAATTATGAAGGTAGGTGGGGGCAGCTTTTCGGCGGTGCGACGGGCGTATTCGGGGAAGCTCGTGTCTGCATTATTCTGCTGTTGTCGCTTCTTGTGCTTCGAGGCGGGGTCACCGTCCTGCGAATGGTGGGGGCCGGGTCCGGGTTCAGCCATGGCTTGCCGCTTAACCCTCTCTACCTGACAGTGTACCTGTAGCTTGCGTACCTAGGTAGGTAGGTAGGTAGGTAGGTAGGTAGGTAGGTAGGTAGGTAGGTAGATAGGCAGGTAGGCGGTTGCCTTACGTAATATGGAGATACGGTGGGACAAGCTTGAAACACGGCAGTTGGACACTGTAGCCAGACTGTTGGTTTTTTTTTCTTTCTCTCTCCTGATGTTTTGCAATGTTGAGTACTACTGGGAGGTGGGTAGATGGAATTGGACTGAGACTGGTTGATGGTAACTTACCCGCTGCTTGAAAGAGAGAGTCTTACAAACCAGAATATCGGTTGGACCGAAATATTCGCGGTCGATTGACCAGATATGGGGAAAAGGGAGCTTAGATGCTGTTTTGTTTACATTCAGTGCAAGCAACCTGATTAGGCGAGGTGGTGAAGCGAATGAGTGCCTGAAAAGTAGCACAGTGTAAGAACCATGTCGGTTCAGGCACACACAGTCCCCACTACTGCTCAAATACATTATATCATCAGCTCTGCTACAGAAATAACCTCTCACCGCCTCGGCCGGCTGAGACTACAAGACAGAACACGAGTGATGCCAATTGCCATGTCGACTGGTTCTGGGTCGTGTACTCCGTACTGACAATGCACCACCACCCACCTCTGCTCCATAAATGCTACACGTGTCTCGTGAGTTGGACCCTGATAGACTGCAGCATCTCGGGCTTTCTCCTCATGGCGGGGTAAGTGGCATCAAGCGAAGGTATGCATCAATGCGTACAGTACGAGTATTCAGGTAAACGTTCCTTCCCCCGAACCTCCCCTGGCTCCCGCAGCTCGACGTCCCACACTAACCCCGATACGGAGCTACCAAGTGGACAGCTGTTGAACTTCGGGCGTCTCACCTAAACACAAGTACCTTTCACACACGACCAACCCATCCATCCCATCAACCCACCAAGTACAGCTATCCAGACAATCAACGAGGGAGCATCATAGAGAAGAACTGCCTTCTTCTTGCTCCCGTGTCTTGTTCTTGTTTGCAATTCTCTTCCGATCTTTTACCTCTGTCAGACGAAAGCGCGATCACGATACCCCCCTTTCCGCCATGCGGTCCCTCGGCAGGTTGTCCAGCAAATGGACAGCTTTCTTTGGTGTACTGGCGGCACTGAGCTGCATGATCCAGCCTGCAGGTGAGGAATTCCCCATGACGCCATGACTTTCGTCCTGCTTCACCATATCAATGTGGCTTCAGTGTCGACACCGTTCTGACAGACGCAATCGCAGTCATGGTTAAGGAAAATGACTTCAAGAAGTGCCACCAGTCCGGCTTCTGCAAGCGTAATCGCGAGTATGCCGACAATGCCGTCTCCCAGGCCTCCACCTGGGCTGCCCCTTACAACATCCTCCCCGACTCTGCTTCCTTCAACGACGGCCAGCTCCAAGCCGTCATCCTCAAGACCATCAACGATGCCCAGGAAACCGTCCGCCTACCAATCACCGTGTCCTTCCTCGAGTCCGGCACCGCCCGCGTAAGCATCGACGAGGAGAAGCGTCAGAAGGGCGACATTGTGCTGCGCAACGACAGCCCCGCCCGCAAGGAGCGCTACAACGAGGCCGAGAAGCACACCATTGTCGGTGGTCTCAACCTGGACAAGGACGCAAAGGTTGCCTACCAGGACAAGAACCAGATTACCATTCAATACGGGCCCTCGTCCAAGTTCGAGGCCGTCATCAAGTTCTCCCCCTTCAGCGTCGACTTCAAACGTGACGGCTCTTCGCACATCAAGTTCAACGACCGTGGCCTGCTCAACATGGAGCATTGGCGTCCCAAGGTCGACAAGCCTGCCGAGGAAAAGAAGGAGGGCGAGGAGGATGCCGAAAAGACGGATGCCGACAAGACGGATGCTAACAAGGCAGATGCTGCCGAATCCACTGACGTCAAGAGGGAGGATGAGAGCACCTGGTGGGACGAGACCTTTGGCGGTAACACCGATACCAAGCCCCGCGGCCCCGAGAGCGTCGCCCTCGATATTTCCTTTGTTGGGTACGACCACGTCTTCGGCATCCCTGAGCACGCTGGCCCGCTGTCTCTGAAGGAGACCCGAGGCGGCGACGGCAAGTACAGCGAACCTTACAGACTCTACAACTCCGACGTCTTCGAGTACGTCCTTGACAGCCCGATGACTCTTTATGGAGCCATTCCCTTCATGCAAGCGCACCGTAAGGACTCCACCGTCGGTGTTTTCTGGCTCAATGGCGCCGAGACCTGGATCGACATCACCAAGGACACAAGCTCTTTCAACCCCTTGGCTCTCGGCGTTGGCTCCAAGACCAACACCCATACTCATTGGATCTCCGAGGCCGGCATTCTCGACGTCTTCGTCTTCCTGGGCCCTACCCCCAAAGACATCTCCAAGAGCTACGGTGAGCTTACTGGCACTACCGCCATGCCCCAGGAGTTCTCGCTCGGCTACCACCAGTGCCGCTGGAACTACATCTCGGACGATGATGTCAAGGACGTTGACCGCAAGTTTGATAAGTTCAAGATGCCTTACGACGTTATTTGGCTCGACATCGAGTATACAGACGGCAAGAAGTACTTCACCTGGGATGGCGACATGTTCAAGGACCCCATCGGCATGGGCAAGGCCCTCGATGAGCACGGGAGAAACCTCGTGGTCATCATCGACCCCCATATCAAGAATGAGGACAAGTACGACGTCGTGGAACAGATGAACTCCAAGGGCCTTGCCGTCCTGAACAAGGAGGGCAAGCCTTTCGAGGGCTGGTGCTGGCCGGGTTCATCTCATTGGGTCGACTGCTTTAACCCCAAGGCGATTGAATGGTGGAAGACCCTCTTCAACTACGATGCTTTCAAGGGCACCATGGAAAACACTTTTATCTGGAACGACATGAACGAGCCCTCCGTCTTCAACGGTCCCGAAGTCACCATGCCCAAGGACAACATTCACCACGGAGGCTGGGAGCACCGTGATGTTCACAACATCAACGGCATGACCTTCCACAATGCCACTTTTGAGGCCCTGCTTACCCGCAAGAAGGGCGAGCTCCGCAGACCTTTCGTTCTCACTCGCTCCTTTTATGCCGGCTCCCAACGCCTTGGTGCCATGTGGACCGGAGACAACCAGGCGTCATGGGAGCACCTGGGCGCTGCCGTCCCCATGATTCTGAACCAGGGCATCTCCGGCTTCCCCTTTGCTGGCGCTGATGTTGGCGGCTTTTTCGGCAACCCCGAACCGGATCTCATGGCCCGTTGGTACCAGGGTGGTGCCTTTTACCCCTTCTTCCGTGGCCACGCTCACATTGACGCCCGCCGTCGTGAGCCGTATATGCTTGATGAACCGTTCAGAAGTATCCTCACGGCAGCCCTCCGTCTCCGATACAGTCTGATGCCCACATGGTACACCGCCTTCTTCCACGCCCACAGAGACGGCAGCCCGATTGTGCGTCCGATGTTCTGGACCCACCCCAATGAGGAGTCTGGGTTCGCCATCGACGACCAGCTATTCGTTGGTTCGACCGGCTTGCTTCACAAGCCTATTGTGGAGAAGGACAAGGAGTCTGTTGATATCTTCATCCCTGACGACGAGGTCTACTACGACTACTTCACCTACGAGAAGCTCTCCACCAAGAAGGGCAAGTACCTCACCAAGGATGTCGCCATCGACCAGGTCGCGCTGCTCATGCGTGGTGGTCACGTCTTCCCGCGCCGTGACCGTCCACGTCGTTCAACCAAGCTCATGCGCTTCGACGACTACACGCTGGTTGTCAGCGTCAGCAAGGATGGCCAAGCTGAGGGCGAGCTGTACGTCGACGACGGCGACTCGTTCGACCACGAGAAGGGCCAGTACATCTACCGCAAGTTCACCCTTGCCGGCAGCACCCTTGCCTCCTCCGACGCCGAGGGCCGCGATGTCAAGTCCCTCAAGGCTGGCTCATGGCTCGATGCCATGAAGGAGGTCTATGTCGACAAGATTATCATTGTTGGAGCGCCGGGCGCTCTCAGCAAGACCGAGGTCACTATCGAGTCCGAGGGCAAGACGTGGACTGTCCCCGTGCAGTACCACGCGGCGGAGAAGGGCCGCGCCGCATACGCCGTCGTGGGCAGAGTCGGTGCCCGCATCGGAGAGGACTGGAGCATCAAGTGGGCTTAGGAAGCGCCAAAGTTCCACAAGCGCATTGTAGGTCCAGGCTGGTTTCATGGCACTATGAAGAGATAAAGCTTTCGCATCACGGAGCGGGAATCATTTGAGCGGGAGATGAAACCGGGAAAGCGGTCAAGGTGCGCGCCAGGGTTAGAGAGAGCAAGCTTGATGCGCAGACCGCGGCCGGGATTTTGATGATTGACAAATCAAGCAACCATCAAGGCTTCATTTAGAGAAGAGACACTTGGCATAGTAGTAAGCAGATGAAGGAGAAACTTTAAAAATCCACCAAAAGATTTGGCGCCATGTGATTTCGTTTAACTGATCCAGAACTGCATCGACGGCCCCCCGGGGGGGTTTCGTCGGGGTGGGCTCCGTGGAGCCTCAACTTCCCAAGAGGGTCCCGCCCAAATCTCCCATCGTACCGTTATTTGACAAAACGACCCCCAAAGGTCATCGACGATGGCGGCGCGGCCCCCCCTCCCCCCGGTCTCCGCGACCCGACCGGGGGAGGGCGAGGACGAGGGCGAGGGCGAGGGCAAGGGCGAGGGCAAGGGAACCAACTCAGCCTCGTTGGTCTGCGACGTCGTGCGGACAACGAGGGTTGGCTCATAGGCCTTCCACATCCCTACCTCCCCAGGGGCATATTATCTATCCACTGGGGGCTATTATTCACAAAAAGAAGCCCCGTCGAGAGGTTTGGTCGCTTCCACTTTTCTAGACCATGGATCGTTATCCGAGACGTCGGGGAAAACGCCATGGCCAAAGTTATGAATGGTCTTTCTTTTCTTCTTTTCAATCTCCAAAAAGATCCTTGTCCTATTTTTTGGTCTCTTGAGAGCAACCAGTCTCTGCTTGATTCGAGCTCCCTCCGAGTCATGATTTCGTATCCCGCGAAAAACAGGTCTCACTGCATATTTCACTCGTACTCCTATCGTTGTGCAGGAGTTCAGTGGGGACAGTAGAACGACATCGACTAGAATGTGCCCTTTCCCCCAATTAAAGTGCTTGAAGAAGCAGCACATGCTAGAGTAAAGAACAAAACAAAAAGACATCAGCATGGGTATAGGGTGGTAGCATGATTCGCATCAGCAGCGCAGCCCCTAGGGGCTCAGCGAAGAGATAAGGAAACTCTCTTCATTGGGTCGCGTCGGCACCACGACCCCTTTTCATTCCCGTTATCGCACGCGCTGGCATGAAAAATATAGTGGTGGTTAAGGGGGTGAGCGCCTACCCACCAGGAGCCTTGCATGTGAAGATATGTACCGTCATGGCCTGTGCTTTCTCTGTTTCCGTTCCAATGCGATTGGGCCCGGTGGGCGGTTCCCTACCTATCCCTAGGCCACGTTGAGCGTGGTGGTTGCTGGCCTCCCAGGGGCACAGGAGGCCCTGAGAGAGACGTGCATGGCAAGTTCAGGGCACGCCGTCAGGTCAAGGCCGGCGAGGGGGCATCGGTTGGCCCGCACTAGTGTAATTATACCCAGGAGCGTTCGAGATTGGACCTCCTATTCGTCTATGGATAGGCGTTCCAACAGCTTTCATGGCAAAGAGGCGTGACTGCTCAACGATAGGGAGCTCGAACACCTGGAGGCCGGGGGATTCGGGTCAACTCCGACTTGTTTTGTCGGATCGATGCCGATCACCACTTTTGCCGGACAGACATTTGCGGGCGCAGGATGACTTGTTCGGGGGATGCGCGCAGATGATTTTTGGAGTTGAAAAGCTTAACCAATACTGTAAATCGTGAGCATTAAGGGATGACAATACCTGTATTGTTGGGACCGCGACACACGCATGCTGCTGACTTGGCTGGCGTTGCAGCCTCGGTGATCGGACAGCGATCGATATCGAACGGCCTGGAATCTATTGACGTAGGGGTTATTAGTGGCTTGGGCGCAGATGCGCGAGTCATAGGGGCATCGCCACTTTCGAGTTGTGATGAACCGCAACATGGACGGTGAATGGACCTGGATTTTGCTGTTATTGTTGTTGCTGCCATGGCTGCCAGCCAAAACTAGCAGCAGCGGCTTCAAGTAGCTATTTTGGGAACCCACTAGCAAGTGAGAAAACAGTTCTTCACGGTTGCAACCAAGCCGCAGGCCACAACGTGTGCGGTACCTGCATCCAGCGGCGTTGTCCATGGCATGGACGAAGGCGGTGGTGGTGGCAAACGTCCTCTGGGCGGCTGAACCAGCGGAAGACCCAAGGCGGCAAGCCGCGAGTGACGTGGTGATCAATGGCGCCGTGCCTGGGAACACCCTTCCCGCACTAAGACAACCAGAGGCGCGCGAGGAGAAAGATTTTCAGGAGAGCCGCCCGTGTTCCAGCGGCGCTAGAAGGCGGCCCTGTTGAGTACCTACCTACTCATGCGGGTGGTGGGCGTGAATGCATGTTTACGCATGTCTCGCGCCGCGACGTGATGGAATGGCTGTTTGGGAAGATGGCTCTCGGTGAAACGGCCGAAGGTGTGCGGACTGCAGGCCGCATGTAGCGAATCGGATTGGCACACGAGGCAGAGCCTGCGAGGCCGCAAGATCTCATCACATGGAAGTATCTGGTGTCATCTCACTCCTCCAAAGCCTGCGAGCGATTGGGTATTCAGTGGTGCTCAGGATGGACGTGACTGGCTTGACTGAAGGCTTAGGCCGCGGACCCCGGGAGTTCAAAGGTCCAGGTCCAGTCGATCTGGGGAGGAGAATGGTGTAGGAAACCCGTTGTTTTCCTCTCTCTCTCTCCTTCCAGATGCTTGCTGCAGCTTTCTGGGAGAATAGTCGTGCTTCGTGTCTGGAACACGCTGGCCGACCGCCGGCACTGTCAAGGCCGCGCCAAACCCAGAGACATTTGACAGTGGCGGCATCGGAGGCTAGGAACAGTGAGCTCGAATGTTCGGTGGTCGGGGAACGGTGGGCCGAGCTAAGGAGTAATTAGGGCTCAGCGCCGGGTTCTGAGTATCTTGGCAGGGGGATGGAAAAACGGGCGAGGGCCCGGTCCTACGGTCGTCGAAAGCGGAACGAGGGAGAATGCGGCGTGACGTCAGCCGCAAGGGGTGGGGCCACCACCAGGGCGAAGAGTGGGGGTCTATACCTTCTACGTAGTAATTAGTTGTCGCACTTGCCTGCCGGCGACGAAAGGAAGGGGCGGCTTGGGGACCGATAACAGTGAACTCGAGGGGGGAGCGAATCAAAGAGGCTTGAGTAAGGCCATCCATCCATCGAGGGAAGATGGAAGAAAGTGAAGAGAGAAAGAGTTGTAATGATCTGGAGGCATTGGCGACAGAGAATGCAGAAATTTCGAATCGATTCCATTTGGATTCGATGGACCGCCGGCGGGTAGTGTTGCATCGAGACTGCAACACTACATTGAGTGCTGTAGTGTACAATGCATCCGTCGGAAGACACAAGAACGAATTGCAAGATCCAGAGTGCCACGGCGGCACCGCTGTCAAGAGACACCGCTTCTGCGATGCGTTCCGCTCGTGGAATGGATTTGCGGCGGTGCTCGTATTAGGCCCAGTTTGACCCGTTGTTAGTGCTGGATGACAGCTGTTCTACTCTGTACCGCGGTTCGGGTTTCTGTTGTTCGCCGTCTGGCCAGCCCGCCGCCGAGCATCTCCGTGTCTTCTTGGGAGTGCACATCACTGTCGGAGAGCACACTTGTCGTCACTGGCTGTTGCTGGCGGCCGTTGGCGTCTGGTCTCTTCGGCCCTTTCTATTGCGGACTTTGTGCAGATACTAATAGTTAGTAGGTACCTAGGTAGGCGTATCGCCACCCTGACCTTGAGTTTTTGCTGTGCGTGGCTTGCGAATGAACGGAGTTTTACTCAATTTTGTTTTCCAGAGCTTGAGAGGTGGCAGCCATGTGCGCGTCGGACGGTGTTCTAGCCCCTTCAGCCCTTCGTTATGCCTCCCCCCCGCTTGACACGACGATTCGGGTGGCAGCGTGGGATGGATGGATGATCAGCGAGTGTCCTGTGTTCGCGGAGCGGAAGAGATGGTTCGGTGCAACGCAGCAGAGAGCCTCAGTGTCTCGGAGGAGGGCGCCACGCCTCCCGGGTGGTCGTTAACAGTCGCACTCCCGCCCACTGGGCGTTTCGACCTTGATCCAGGGATGGGGCGTGTGGACGGCCGTGCAGAAGGCGTGGGAAAGGATCGCGATGACACGACATGGGGGGCTGTTGATCCAGGTCGGTGGGGGTCCTATCCTGCACAGCTAAAATTTGGGATTCACAGACGGTCGGCCGTCTGCTTGTGAGATCCCGCAATGCGATTTCGATTGAGGTGTTTGCCATGAATCAAACTGTGGAGAGAATCTGTTTTGCATCAAGTCGTCGTCCCAATGCGCATGCACCGCGACGATGATGAAGTCCGATGGAGATTATGACGACCATGGGAGTCTGAGAGTGCGGCAACTTGGGTAGCTAGCAGGTCCCCCGGGTGGATGCTTCAAGGCGCTAGCCGCACATCGGCCTAGAGCTGCGATGCAGCTAGCGAGCCAGCAGCGAGAGGAGCAAGGCGCGATGTGATGCGGTGCGGCAATGCGATGCGACGGTGTTGCAGGTTTTCTTGGTACTGCGGACAAGCCAGCGAATCCATATGCGCACCTGCACAGCAGAACCAAGATGCATTATGAACAGCAGGGCAATGCTGTATGCCGTGCTGTACTCCGAAGTGTTGGTCAACAGCAAGCTGGCAAGGGGAAATGGAGCCTTGGGGTTGATTGCAATGTTGCAGTGAAGAGGCAGCCTTGGCCTTATGCGCCCATAACGGCGATGCCTTTCAGCAATCAGCCAGTCAGCCATAATCAACAAGACGGCCGGACTCTGTTCAGGGTCTCCCCCCCATTTGTGAGGAAGAAGGAAAGCACGAAGTTCCAGTATCAAGAACTTGGAAATCACCGACATCCGTGGACCATCCATGTACAGTATTGGAAATGGGATGAATTAGGGGAGGGGCGGTTCGATCTCTGGGTGGAAAGCGACATCCCGGTTAGACCTAAGTACTGTGTACCTCTGACGTACCATAGGACAGGTAAGCATCCGTTGTACTACCTACGTGTGTACCGCACTGTCTCGATGAGAGGCTCTTTCCTGTCAATTGAATGTAACACGGACCCGGTTCGCCAGCGCGGCACATCACTGTGGCATGTTCGCTGCCACTGCCGCCGCACCTGCCACCTGCAGAACCTTCCGACCCAAAATGACCAACTTGATGGAATTCGCAATGCCACTCCGCGACTCCATCAGGCCAACCAAGATTATGGTCTCGCCAGACCGAAAAGTAAAAATAAATATATGGATACATGATTCTTTCCGAAATGCTAATGACGAGAGCAAGGACGCCGGCCGGGGCCAGTGTGGCCAGTCACGCCAGTCCAGTCACCCATTGTTGCCACGGGCTCCAGGGCGCGATCAGCATTTCGTCTCTCCAGTTTTATCTCTTGGCACCGACGTGGCGCCGCAACACGGCCGCTGGGTGTGTGTGAGTGGGAGAGAGTGGATGAGTGGGCGACAGGACTCGGTGCGAGCAGAGCACATGTCGCCCGTCGTCGATTCTTGGTTTGTCACTTGGGTCGCCTGGGTTCATTCCGCTCAAACAGCCGCGACCGGGGACCCCTTCCAGTGCCCAGAGATCATGGCCCAGTTTTCCGCCCATAGAGTCCCTGTTTTCTAAATGACCGGCAACGCCAAGGGGCAAGGGGGGGTGGGAGTGGGAGACAGACACATCCAGTCATCCAGTGTACGGATACGGATACACTACCCACCTCTTGGGCCATCTGCAGGCACTGGAGCTTCCTTTTGTCCTCCGAGTCTGGCCACTTACTGGCTAGCCGCTGCTTGCTGGCTGGCTTGCTTCCCATCAACATACTCCGTACAGTACGTACAGACAGACACCCATATCATCCCGTACCTGCACAAAGTACAAAGTATCCGTATTCATTACCTGTTCGGTCTCGGTCCCTTGCCTCGACCCTGCTGCGTCTGTCAGGGTAGGCACGGAATACCTTGTGACTTTCCACTTATACGGATATTTGCTCCTGCACCCAAGAGATATTTCATCCACACCTTCCTCTCCTCGCCCTGCAAAAGGAGTTCCTTCCCCAGCTCTTTCCCTCTCCTTCCCCAGCTGCTCCTGCCCCTACACTTCACCCACGGGGAAAAGAAAAAAGAAGAAGGGAAGTGCCCAACATCCACCAGTTTCAATACCGACCGGACACTCTGTCTCTTCTTAGCTGAAGAGCTTGTGATCCCATCGCCAACCCTCCAACAAGCAGGAGGCTGTGGTGTAATTCAGTCAACCCGCAACGGCGACTAGATCCGGGATACATCCATTAGCTCTTTGCCTCGGACCCCTCTCGTCATCCCGCCTGCGCCCTCACCGAGAAATACACCGAGGCGCTTCAAACTCAATCGGCCGCGACCAAGCGCATTCGACAGCCGGCAGTCGCTTTCGCCTCTTCGGCCATCGCGGTAGTTGACATCGGACCGTTGAGTCGTTTCGTCATCTTTGCCGAGTGTCAATATCGAGCGGGACAACTCACTTCAACCCAACCCTTTACCCTCGACAACACACTTATTCGATATTCCTGCCCATAGTCACTCACACCCATAACAAGTCCTCACACCTCATCCGTCGGTCCTTTGCGGCCCCTTCTTCACGCCCAACATGACGACACCAACAAACCGCGAACGCTCCAACTCGGACGAAAATGAGAAGCACTCGTCACACACGGACGACAGCCTTCAGACAGCCACGGATCCCAGTTCTGTACCGCCTCACCAGGAGAAGATGGCCCGCATCCAAACCGACAACCTTCTCCCTCCTCCCCACGACGCACAACGCCCCATGTCACCTCAAGATAGCCGTGAGCAGGCCTCGCGTCTCAACGACGATCTCGAACTCTTGCGCGCCGAGCGCCTCATTTCCAACCAGGAGCATGAGTTGTCCCAACAGCGCTCTCGTCAGGGTAGGACCCGTGAACGCGAGCCCGAGGACGTCTTTGCTACCAACCCTACTGCCGCCGATGCCGTGAAGCCTCCACCTGAGAAAAAGGCCGGCGCCTTCGCCTACGCCATCTGGAAGTGGTTGAGAAAGTTTCCTCGCTTCATCCGCTACGCCGTATATATGATCCCCGGAGGCGCCCTTCTCCTTATTCCCGTTTTACTTGGTTATTACGCCGTGGTTCCCGAGAACGCATCCATTGGCGGCCCTAATGGCGTTTATCTCACCTGGTTCGGTATCTGGCTTGAGGTCATCTGGTGCTCGCTATGGGGTTCGCGCATGATCACAAGCTTCATGCCGCTCATCTTTGGCGGCATCGCTATAGTCATGGGCTCCAGCAACCACAAGAAGTGGAAGGACATTGGCCAGGGTCTGGAACTGCATACCGCCCTCTTCATGTGGATGCTCGCAGTTCTTGCCTCGTATTCGCCCATTCTCAACGGTCACCGCGTTTTGCCGGATAACTTCAACGAGGGCGAGGACAAGCTGCCGCCCGTCCAGTGGGTCAACGTTGTCCAGAAGGTCATCATTGCATTTTTTGTCTTGGCCGCTCTCAACTGGGCCGAGAAGATCTGCATTCAGTGGATTGCAACCTCGTTCCACCAGCGCACCTATGCCCAGCGAATCGTGACGAACAAGAGCGATATTGACCACCTCGTCCACCTATACGAACACTCCAAGATGCGCATCAACCGCGAGGACTCCATCTGGCTCACGACAGAAAACGGCAATAGGTCGGGCGCTCGCACTCCCATGGGTGTGGTGGGCAAGAATGTCCGATCCGCCTTTAACAAGGCTGGTGGTGTGGCGGCTCGCGTAGGAAACGACTTCATAGGACGCAAGGTCTCTTTCAACCATGCCCGCAAGATCACCTACGAGATGTTGCGTAACACTGGCTCAGCCCATGCCTTGGCCCGCCTCATCTTCCGCAGCTTGGTCAAGGAGGGCCAGGACACCATTTTCCTTGAAGATATGCAGGTTGCCTTCCCGACCGCAGAAGAAGCAGAGCATGCTTTCAGCATTTTCGACAAGGACCTCAACGGCGACATTTCGATGGAGGAGATGGAGGGTACCTGTAACGAGATTCACCTGGAACGCAAGGCTATCGCTGCTTCTTTGAAGGATCTCGACTCCGTCATCAAGAAACTCGACAAGGTCTTCCTCTTCATCATCGTCATCATTGCCGTCATTGTCTTCATCTCCATCATCTCGGGCTCAGCCGCTGCCGGCCTGGCCTCTGCCGGTTCTAGTTTCCTCGGTCTCGCTTGGATGCTCCAGGCAACGGCTCAGGAATTCCTGCAGTCCATCATTTTCGTCTTCGTCAAGCACCCCTTCGATGTCGGTGACCGCGTCACTGTGTACGGCAACACCGGCACTTTGGGGACCGGTGATGATTACTACGTAACTGAGATCTCTCTGCTGTATACCGAGTTCAAGAAGATGGAAGGTCACATCGTCCAGGCACCCAATAGCGTCCTCAACACTCTGTTCATTCTGAACCAGCGTCGCTCTGCTGGTCTTGCTGATCCTATCGAGCTCAAGCTTGGTTTCGGTACCGACCCGGAACTCATCGAGGAGCTCAAGTCTCGCATGCTCAACTTCTGTCTGGAACACAAGCGAGACTACCAACCCCGCATCATTACCGAGGTCAGGACTCTCAACGAGGTCCAGTCCTTCACAATGAACTTGATCTTCTTCCACAAGTCCAACTTCCAGAACGAACTCCTGCGTCTCCAGAGACATAACAAGTTCGCCGCACAGCTCATGGCCGAAGTCCGCAGTGTTGGTCTCCAGGGCCCTTGGCAGGTACAACCCGGTGGTTCCCGCGACACCCCCTTTTACTGGGCTGGCGGTGCTCCCCCGTCGTACAACTCGTCCAAGCCTGGTTCGGGTCCCAGTGGCAACGAGCCTGCCTCGCCTAACGAAGTCCCATCGAACCACTCCAATAGTCAGTCCACCGTCAGTGGTTCAGCCGTTGCTACTCGTGCTCGCGCCGACTCGCGCACCGGTCTAGTACCATTCATCGACGACAATTGGAGTGATTTCCAGGACGTCTTCGAGGCTCGTAGAGAGGTCCATCAGCCGCACGTCGCGCGGCTCCAAAGCATACGCGAGAGAACCGATCTTGAGCGCCCTGACAGCTCCACTTCTGGTGTAGCTCCGTCGAGACAATCACACGAGTCTGGCTCGCAGCGCCGCAGGTTTTTCGGCCGCCCGCGGAGCTCCAGTAGGACGAAGACCAGCGACATTGTCTAAACAAGGCGTTTCTTTCATCATTTGCCTGTTTGCGGCATAGCGAGCCCTTTCCACAGAATGTAACCCGACCCGGGACACATACACTCCTTTTCATAATGTGGTATTTCTAATTGAATTCTCAAGCGAAGCGAAAGAAAAACGAGGTATAGAGGGGGGCAAGGGAGATACAGAGTGGGTTGTGCATGATCACCCAGCGAAGGATGCCAGGAGGCGTTGTACCACCGGATCTCGCGGGTGTCGACGGAGTTGTTTAGAAATTGGCACAGGCTTTTCAGCGTGCAATTCAAACCGTTAGAGAGGCTTTGAGACCGAACCTGTTGGTAGACGGCAATCGGGGTAAAATACCCAATAGAGATCTCGATTCATGATTCAATCATTTGTTTCCGTGTCCAGCTAGTCGCAACTATTCATGCAGCCCATTTTCGCCGGCAGACTCCTTCCATACTGGTAGACGGAGGTAAAGAGACAGGAAGAAGGCATGCTTGTAGGTCGCAATGACACGTCAGAAACAGAGCAGCCATCACCTTGAAGGGGTAAAGGGTTTCTTATTGACTCGAACAAACTGCGACCCTCAAAAGATACTCGAACACACGGTATCCATACTATAACTATTCCATGGCCAACGGGCTTTGGACTCCATCAGTGCGCGCCCTTCGCTACGAATAACTCTCCTTCCTCGGGGAAATCGTTGCTCGTCTCATGTCCTCATCGCTCGTTGCCGGCAACGTTGTGCCACCCATCTAATGATATGACGTCCATTTGTACCATTAACGCACAACCCAAGCACCCGTCGCACCTCTGCATGGTGTTCGAATTCCCTGCCTTTCATTTACTACCAGCAAAGAGTGTTGAATGTGCACTTGCTCTCAATGACGATCTGGGAGTAAGTGGGATACAGCACGTCGAATGCAGAGGCGATGGCCGTGTTGTAAATGGTATCGAATTCGGTGGTGTTGCAGTCGTAGCAATGGACGCCCATGCCTTGTTCCGGCCACTTCATCTCGTAGCCGATGAAACCCTTGAGTTTTCCCGTGGCCATATCGTAAGCCGTAAGATTAAAGGTGGCGGGAAGCGTGAGGGTGTCGGACGAGGTGTCGTTGGCGAAGGGGGCAGGACCGTGATTGTGGATGAAGTAGCCATTGGGGCCGGGGAGGGATCCTAGGTTCTTGAGGACGTTGAAGAAGACGGGTAGAAAGTTGAGAGGGGTGTCATTGGTGCCTTGGCAACGGGCTGTGACGGTAGAATTCAAGCGGTTCGAGAAAGGATTGGGGCTGCAGATGCCGTCGGTGGTGAAGATGATGCTACTCAGGAAATGGTCGATGGTGCCATACCAGACAGCAGGACGCGGGCTGACCTCAACCTTGACAGCCAAGGTATTGTTCGTGGCCGTAGAGTTGCTGGGGGTGTCTGTAGAGACGGTGCCGTTATCAGAAGGAACAGCTGCACCTGGAATCCGGGCCCATGGGGTAGGGCCGGTCTCGAGATGGTTGCAGACAAAGGCCGAGGTGCAGGTCGAGTTACCAGAGATACTCACGCCGAGGGGACGTCCGCGGTAGGTATAGCACCAAAGAGTGGTGCCGCCATCCTTGGTGCTCATGGCCTTGCCGGCACGAAGGGTCTCGAGGGTGCCGTCTTCGATCCAGGCGGACCAGGTCTCGCCATTGGGAAAAGTGGCGGAAGCACCTTGAAAGTTCCAGGGGTATTTACCATCATCGTAGGGCATTTCTACGACCAGGTCAGGAAGGGCAGGGTCGGTTTCGACGAGGGTAGACCAGACGGCGCCCTTGTACCAGTTCATCTGACGTGAGGAGGACCATGTGGCATTCTCGGGGTTGGAACCGATGCCGCAGTCGGCCAGAACCAGGTTCTGGTCACTGTTGACGTGTGCGTGCTGGTTGAGGTTCAAGGGAGAAATGGCCGTCAAGGCCTTGAGGGTACGAGAGATGGTCATCTTGAAGAGATATCAAGAGGCAGAAAGAGTGGAAGAAAGCGGGAAATGAGGTAGAAAGACGAACCAAAAAAGACAGTTAGTGAGAGTCCCTTAGTAGAGTCCAGGTAATGAGTTGAAGTCCAAAATTGAGGTGATGGAGACAGGTGTTGTATGGAGGAGATGAAGGACAAGGAATGGGGATGGATGCTGGAACAGGTACGATAGGAGACGGGGTGATTTCATACAGATGGCACCACAGAAAAGGCGCCTGGCACGAACCTGCCTCTCAAAGAATGGTACCATGTGATGTTGGTATGTTGGGTTCTTGCCGTGACAAGACGGTAAGTCAGAGATGGAAGGAGGGGGTAAGTTGTTACCAGGTGGCCCAGAGAACAATTACCTACCTACCTACCTACCTACCTAGGTAGGTACTACTCCAGCCCCCACATCGGGGAAGGAAGGTAGAGGCTATCATAACTTCCTTTTGTAGGAGGAGACGGTATAGGCTCTTCGCAAGATGAGGTATCGGAGCAGGATGAAGTGTCTCACATGTTGTTCTAGACGTCAGGGTCGGGCTGCAACGTCGCACCCGCCGGGAAGGTCAATGACTTGATGTGTGTGATGGCGTAGGAAGGCGACTTCAGTGAGGACAAGACATGTTGTCCTTCCGTTCTGCGCCATTGCGTCGCACACGGGAGACTCGAGCAATGCGTCTAGGATATGACAGTCGAAGGCATAGAACTTGGGATGGGGTATCTTTCCCTCTAGCTTCTTCCAAAACGTGAAAATCTTCCAGACACAGGCAAACCATCATGGGTGAGACCAACCGGGTGGCTTGACGTTTGGATATGCAGTGTTCCTACGACACGTGGGCAGCCAGAAAGCCCTCATCTGGACATGCGCGGAGTTGACTGACGCTACTCCAGGCCCCGGCTGGCCTCCAAACAGGGATTGGCCGGTCTTGGTATGGCAGGGTTCTTCTGCATTTTGACGTGTCGTCGGATCTTTGGAATAAGGTTCCCGGATGTCTGGTGAATTAGTCAAAGTAGTTTAGTTCGTTGCCCTACCAGAAAACCCCGGGGTATGAGAGACTAGGAGTGAAAGGGAAGGAACAACGGTTAGAAAGATGGGCCAGCCACCTCTATCTTCGCCTGTTCCGCCGCTATGAATTTCAGCATCAATCAAAAAATGATCAAGTCAAAGATGTCGAGAATCAAAGATGCAGGGCGGATGGGATGGATTCGGCTGTCATCACCGCACAGACGTCACCCAAGAGCCCAAGACCCCTAAAAATAAGCCCCAACCTGCATATGGTAGTGGGCCCCCTTGTTCAGCGATCAGCAGATGGTTCGTCCGCCTGGCTCATGTCTACAAACCTCACCAAAACAAACGCTCGCTCGTGCGACTCAGCCGCACCGCTTCTCTCGATCCAGTCTAGCCCTTCAACCTGACCCCAATCCATCCGTTTCCGCCCTCACCACAATCTAATTACCTACCTGTCGACCGCCCTACGCTGTTAAAGCCATGTCGCAGAAGAAAACGCCCTGCGCCACGTTTCCCTCCATTTCCCCTTCTCCTCTCCTTCGCGACATGGCTACTGCTGCCCTCTCTTGTTGCTGCTGCTACTGCTGCTGCTGCTGCGCGCAACAAACTCGACGCGACAATGCCACCTCGCCAACCTGTCCGAAAGGTCGCACTCTGAAGCAGCAGTCTTACTCTCACCCCGCACCGTAAACGCTGTTCCACGAAACCGCCCCATTCGCACGCCGGCACAGCAGTCATTCCTACGCAAGACTGATGACCTGTTCTGCCCTCCTGCCGAGATCGCAATTCGAGCCTCCGGTACCTTGGCGAGTGTTGCCCCCAAGGCTTCGAGCATCCAGGCGGTATCGCGTACAACACCAACCCAAGCTTTATCACTTGACACTGTCCACTCATCACCATGTCGGGCCTCCCCCCCAACTGGGAGTGGGACTACGATGGCGCCCGTTGGTTCTACCGCTACAAGCCCAACGGCCACGTCCAGTTCCATTTCCCCAAGGAAGGCGACGAGTTCCCCGACTTCATTGACAACTTCGCCCCGGCACCTGAGCTCGCCCCCGAAGAGAAGCTGGAAAGCCAGCAACAGCTCAAGAGACGCACCACCATCGATGCCGACCCCAAGTCCAAGATGCGCGCCACTGGCGGGCCTCTATCCGATTTCGGCATGAGCCGCAGTGGCTTCGGGGGGCCTTTGGATGACTACAACGACGATGACGGCAGCTTCTTCTTCCAACCAGAAAACCTCATGTATCTGGGCCCTGGTGCCTATACCGATATCAGCCCCGATGCCGACGAGGAGGAGCTGGACGCCCCTCCTCCCAAGAGGGCCGCTGAGGGCGACGCCGGCGGAAGCAACAGCAAGAACAAAGCACTGCTCGACGCCGTCAGCGAGATGTCGGGTGTGTCGCCTCTTCAGAGCGAGGCCAATACCCCTTCAATAGTCAACAGTGTGCCGGTTCAAGAAGCAATCGTCGTGCAGGAATATATAGCGGCGGAGCCCCCCGCCGAACTACCGCTCACCCTCAGTACTCAAGACCTTCCCGGGCCCCTCAACGCCGTCGCGGCTTCTCCTGATGTTCCTCTTCTAGACTCCGTTGAAAAGTCTCGCCCGGGACCCTCTTCTTCGTTCCAGCCGCCGCCTTGGGATCCTGTGGGAATTATGGCCGAGATGGCAACAGAGCATACCGCCCCAGCGCACATCGAGACCCACCCAGACCCCGTAGAAATGGCTGATAATGCCGTCCTGGCTCCTATAGAGACGCGGATCGCCGACGTTGGCATTGCCGAGCTGCCTGAACGCACGAGTCCTTCAGAACCCAGTCCGCCAGCCCAATCGACCCACGACCTCCTTCATCAAACAAACATGAGTGACAAAGCCTTGTACGGAGCAACATTTGCGACAGGATCGAGGCCTCAGTCTTCGTCGCCAGCGCGCGCATCGCGGGTCTCTTCAAGGTTCCGTCCCGAGGCTGTGGAAGGCGAGCCTAGGCCTGGCAGCTCGCTCCCCCAAAGACCTCTTCAACAGACCCAAAATCCGTCGGCAGACGCCAACAACACGGCGTACGCCATCAAGCGGAAACCTTCGAATTCAGTAGCCCGCCAAAGCCAGTACCAGCCTTATGTCCCCGGTGTGACAAGCAGCGTAACTCTGGCCCAGCCAAGCAGGGAACCCACCTTCAAGCCCCGAGACCATAGTAACTCTTTGTCCAGAGAAATGTCCTTGATGATGGGGCCGCGCGCCAAGCTCGACCATACAAGCATGCCGTCCGTTCTGCAACCTCCGCAAGTGCCACCAAAAGTTCCACCCCAATCCAACCAGTCCTCAACACCTCAGAATGCAGGCCCATCATCACTGTCGATGCTCCCAGGTAGCACCCAAGGTCCAAATGCTGGCACGGGTGTTGGCCAATCCCTAGATGGGGATTCGCATGACGTCTTACAGCATGTTCCATCGGTGCTGAAGCCGGCGAGGGGCCAGCCACAAGGCCGACCCCGGCAATCTCCGCCTCCGCGGCCCGTCTCTGCTGCTCAGGAACCAAGGAATTCAAGGCACTCCATCTCGGGCACCTCCCCTTTGTCGCAACCTACCTCTACTCCCCACACCGACCGACTCGTAGAGAACGCAGTGCAGTATACGGCCTTTCAGCCGGGGCATGTGAATCCACAAGAATCCTACAAACTCCAGGCGGCCCAACGCCCAGCTTTGCCTCAATCTCAGACCCAATTTCTTCCTTCGGTCCGCGGCCCCGAGTTACCTCTTGGATCTCGGCCCCAGGCTCACAGATTCGGAACAGCGCCTCCACAGTCATCAGCAGACCAGCAACAGGCTCCCTCGTTCCACTACAGGTCATCTAACAGATCTGCAACGGCCTTGCCCGACTTCTTGCAGCGTCCTAGAGCTCAGAGCGACGTTCGCCAACAGCAAGGCTTGTCCAGCCAAACTCGCTCATACTTAGACTCTGCACCTAATGGTGGAATCGGGGGTATGGCCTCGTCGGATCCCTCTTCACCACCAAGCCTTGAACTAGCACGCCAAACATCGTATGCTTCCAGTGACGTCTCGTCTGTCGGCCCGCCGACAGGTGGGCAGTCTTCCGTGCCGTTACAAACACCTTCGCCCCTAGAGAGTGATGGGAGACGCTCATCGGCTGGCTTCCTTCGTGGGGCGCACTCGGACTCCTTCTCGTCACGATCTACGACAGGCGCTGCCGGTCAGAACGTGCCCATACGATCTGCAGGCTCGAGGACCGCGTCGCTTTCTGGCCCATCCCCTACCGCACCAACAGAAGCTGCTAAACAAACGACAAGCCGCGGCCCCCCCGTGGTACCCCGGAAGATTCCCATTTCCGTCTTGACTAGCAGTATCCAACAAACACCCGGTCAACAAACGCCCGGCAGCGCGAGCTCGCCAACATCAAGTCGCCGTCACTCTCTACCTCCCGATAATTTGGCCAGTCTTGGGGTCCAGCCTCCTTCTCAAGCAGCATCACCCGGATCGTATCGACTATCTGGTCAAAGCCATGGCCAACTTCATACTACGTTTGATCAAGTCCAATGGTCCGGCCCTGGTCACGAAGCCACAAAGGTTGCTCAAAGCCCTCCAAGGTCGCATTCAGCACACCCTGCCAACATACCGACGGGGAAGTCGCTAGTAATGCCAACGGCCTCTAAACCTTTGCCTGGTTTACAACCACCATACCCAACTGAAGATCAGCATTCGATCCCCCAACCTCCGCTCGGTTCGCAACAGCCGTACCCAGTCGAAAACGGCCGTCCAGCCGTCCAATATCTGCCGGAGCGACCATTGCGCCCCACAGTGATACCGCCCTCACAGCATATGTATGGCCCAACGAGTCCTTCGACACCTATTAGGTCCCCGGGGCATCTTCTGCATTCTATCCAAGAGCACTTGGAAATCGATAAACCCACAGGCAGAGCTCCAGGTGCCTCTATTAGTCATATTCCTCAAGAGGACCGCCGCTATTCGCAAGGTTCTAGTCTGAATCTTTCGTCCGCATCTGCCTATCCTTCATCTGCCGAATCCCCTCGAGGCTACAACGCAGAAAGGTTAATGAACCAAGTAGCCCAGCAGCAACCGGATATACAAACGCCCGTATCGCAATGTCCGCAGTCAATAAACCCTGTTAGTGTTGGTCTGCTGTCTCACCCAGACTACTCACCTGTGGCAGGCAATCCTTTCCAACCTTACTCGCCCGCCAACATGAGCGGCTCGCCGTTGGAAAATGTCATGCGCCCAGGATCGACGCCCCCAATCATGCAAAACCCTGCGAGGGAGAAAGACAAGGGGGGCTGGCTTTCCAAGATAATGAAGAGTAATAAGCCATCGGTCCTCCAAAAGCAGCCACCACTACCAAAGCAGCAGCAGCAGTTCCAAGGAGTACATAACCCACCACAAGTCGCATCTTCGTCGCCCCTTTCCCTGCCGCAACAGCAGATCCAAGAACTACAACCCCCAACACAAGCCGAACCCCCAATACAAATGCAGAACCCATACAGTCGAGCTGATACCCGTCCTGACCATCAAATGATTGATAAACCAGCCACCTCAACTACAGCTGTTAGTCCACAAAAGCCTACGTCTGACCAGGTGGCTTCCACTCCGCCCAACTTGTCGACACGACTAGTCAACCAGACCGTGTCTCAGAGCCAAAGCCCCGACAGCTCCCATCAACCTTTGCACAGGCAAGAGCTATCTGGCCAACAGAAGCCTTATTTGTCTGCAACGTCCCAACCTAACCCAAAGTTTGCGGTCCAACAATCAAACGACAGGGAAGAGCGTCCAGCAAGTGTGCCACTTGTTGGACCGACCCTGCCAGTAGGAGACCAAACCGGTGAAAACTTCTCAGATGCTGCATCGGTTTCTACCATGGATGTTATGGAGGTCCAGGTGCAACCGGTTCTGAAACCAAAGATGGTGACTGTTGGGAAACACACCGTCGCTCACTCAAAAGAGCAGCACGACTCTCCAGTCCAAGCTGCCATCCCGATGCAGAAGTCTCAACTGCCATCCACGGTGCACATACACGAGGAGCCGATGGTTCCTGCGGAGAGCGACCTTATGGTAGCGCCGCTCTTTTCGAAGCCTCCCTCAAACACGGCCGCCAGTGTCGCCCCCGTCAATGAAGGCCCTGGACCGCAAGACAAGTGGGCAAAGAAGCCTGCGGTCGACTACTCTGGAGATGACTGGGGTGACGACCCGTGGGACTATCAATGAAGTATTGCGTTGGTAACTCTAGCCACGCCGGAGATCTTGAGGGCGCTTTGGACACGCTTGTTTGATGTGAGGTCTGGAAAGAAGAATAATGGCTATTTGCTCATGGTATTTCACGAGAGCTCCAGCTCCAATCCACAGACTATACTGGTCAATTATGGCCCCTAGATAGATAGATAAGCATTCTACGTAGAAACCCTACGGTCAATTCAAAACAATGTGACAACTACCCTGGTATTTGATTGTTGCATCATCTAGACGGACGAAAACCTATATATCCTAAAGGACAGTTTGGAACGAGCATCCGCGAAAGCATACATTCTGCACCATTCTGTCAAACCTCGTTCGGCATGGTACCGGATGTGTCGATTACTCGATTTCCCCTCGACTCGAAGACTATGCTTCTGTGCGCTGCCTTTTGCCTACCCAGAGCCTGGCCCGGTTTGTCAGATCTTCGTGAAGGCTGTTTTCACAGCCTGTTCTCCCAACCAGGCTTCGCCGAAAGCCTCTATTGGAATTTTTCAAAGAAACAGCTGTTTTGATGCTGATCCGTTATACCAAGGTGTTGGCAGGATTCCATGAGATCCCGACACAGATTGATTGTATTATTGCCTCCTTCTCCTCCGGGAGGCGGTGTTTCGATACAAGTTGGGCAAGGCTGCGCGAACTCTGCCCCACGTCTCACCACTCCATCGGTTTACCCAAGGACAGCCCCTAGCTATCGAGAGACCTTTAGCTGCCTCTTGTGGTTGTAGACAGCCCCAGGTTCCTTGCGGACAAGTGATAAAAGAATGCATTGTTGGCCAAACTCTTTCGCTTCTCTTTCAGCCAGGACCAAATTCGCACCGCTGTCTTCTTAGTTACTTGAGCCTACCTTACCGTGGCATGGTTCGGGAAAGGGCGCACAACGAATTCAATGTCCTTTCGCCGACTTATCAAGTTGCGTTGTTGGGTCTTTCTTCGCCAGTGCATTGTCCTATTCGGCCCTTACCCTCGAGACTCTGTCAGTTCAGAGAATAATCTCCTTTGTAGGCTCTCCGATGGCTTCGAGGCTTTGATCTATGACAATAGTGACCGAACTGGTGCGAACAATTACTTCCATGCTGTTGCTGAGATGAACCCGTCGGAAAACTACATAACCAAGACTCCAGACTCGACCGTCCAGTCCGGTGTTTCGTTATCAACACAATCCCGATACAGCAGCAACGAAGAGCACATCTCTATATTCCTCGTGGTACTAGTACAGGATATCATTTACCAACCGACGACGAAGAACGCAAAAAAGATGTCTTCGCCAAGCTCCTCCGACCAATCTCTCACAAGCCTCATCCGCGACGCGCTCGTCAAGGTCTACAACAACTCCCCAGCCGGCTGGCACGAGTTCGAGTGCGCCGCGCTCGGCGCCCTCGCCGAGATGAGCAACGAGATCGCAAAAGCGGCGGCGGAGGAGGAGGAAGACGTCGACATGGTGGACGCCGATGACGACGACGACGAAGACGATGACAATGATGCCGAGGACGGCGGCGACGGCGATGATGGCGACGACGAGGACGACGACGACGGGAACGCCCCCGGCCCTAGCGGCTCTCGCGGCGTCGGTCAACGAGGCGGACGCGGTGGACGTGGTGGACGCATCTACCACTGCCCTTTCGCCGGCTGCGCAAAGTCGTACAAGGCCACAAGGACACGCACTCGGGTAAGCTCCCCCCCCCTTCCCTCCCCCCACCTTTCCCCTGTGTAATGATTCCAAAGGCCAAACCGAGAGGGACAGAAACGTGTCTGCTGACATTGGTTCATGATGTAGCACATCAAGGACAAGCACCCCAACCAGCCGGTGCCGCCCTTCAACGACCCGTGAAGCGATCCTGGACCGGGGCCAAGCCGCAGAAAAGCCCGGTCGGGAAACGGAAGACGCTGTGGCGCGTAGTTTATGGTTACAGGTGGCCAGATGCAAAGACGGCAAAGAAGTGTCTTGTGCGTGCCGAGGCTTCATATGGGCAGAACACTGAAGATGGAATGGTTTCGTTACAGCGGATGTTCCCGTGGGCAGCTGGTGGGTTCATGGGCTCCTTTCATTGTAAGTACAAACGTCATCTGCATGCAAATCAGCAAGTTCTGATGCAAGGTTGAGTCCGGACCTTTGATATAAGAGTCCCAGGCAATAAGTGCAACGGTTCATATGTTTGATGTTCTTCTGGGTTCCCAGGCTATATCAATACTCTAAATCGTGGAAAGGCGCGGTCCTGTGCCCGGGTTTCGATTCAGCCGGGGGAGAAGGGAATGTTGTCAGCAGGATGTGTGATAGCTTACATGTATCTTTCCAGGAAGATGACTGAGAGCTATGATGGGGAGTCGAAGTGCTTCGCGTTGGCTTTGTGATGACTCCCATACAGGTGAGTCAAATTTTTCTTCCCGAGAATCATGTGAATCAAAAAGTCGCCTGGAAGGGTGTACTTTGGTCCGTTGCCTGTGAATGCGTGAAGCCTCTTCGAAGGTCAAGGCCAGAGAGACCTTGATCACGGCGCTGATGGTTTTGCCGTATTCAGCGTGGGTGTGGTATGAGGCCTCGGTCCTGACAGACATGAATGCGAGGGCCGACAGGAGTAGAGACTTGAAGGGGTCGCCTCACGCGTTCGCGACGGCGTTAGGGACGACAACGAGCGGCTCCGGCAGGTCTGTCGGCCTGAATAGGTTTGATTAGGGTTAGGATTATGAAAGAATGTTACAGTTGAGATGAACTTCACTATCCATTGGATGACCGGGTCACGTCTACATCTCAGTTGTACAGGTAGGGATCATACATAAAGCACACACTATCGGACTAGGGAACCACTAATTCTTATTAACTCACTAGCGCGCCGCAGGACTAATCCTCGATGGAAGGGTTTCCTGATAAGCCAGTCGTTGCTGCGATCTTACAGGATATGCCGTCTGCTTATACTATATATATCTTACTGATACTTAGCCTAAGATACTGGCAGAAGACCAGGCACCAGTCGCCCCCGCGCCCATTTTTAATCCCAACGGGTTGTCTTTTTTGACCCCCGCACGGGTAGGAACACGTAGACATACTGGAACATCTGATAGCTGCACATCTCAACCATTAACGGTGCTAGCATGCATCTTACTGCAGGACAAGCGCAGCTGAAAGCGAGGAGGTTACCGATGTGGAAACCCCGCCACATCGCACCGCTGTTGGCCTGTCAGCACATACACCCCTCCCCTCATTTCGTCCATGATTGATTCTGCGTCTTGCTTACCCACACTTCCGAACCCCAGCCCGGGTTACTCAGGTCCAATTCTACATGTCGGATACGAATTCTAGTTTTGAGGTCGTCGATATTGTGTTGAATGTCAGTGTAACCGAACTGACGCTGCATTGGTCATAGTTCACAACGGCCGCTGAGGACATGCAAGGATGCGGAACGTCAGCGATTACGTACATGCCCTGAGCCCCCTTGAAGCGGAAGTAAGATTATGCGTCTTCGTGTTAGCCAGGATGTAACGCTACACTTGCACTTCGACTGCGGCTGAGGACTCTCGCGCTATTTCTGCATCGGATCCCGCCCGGTAGCGCGTCGTGCGTGCTTGCCATCATTACTGTGACATCCTATCCAACAGGGTGTGTTGACCGAGTTGACAATAGATGCGCTCTGTTTATACGTTACTATCAGTCTGAGCAAAGGCGAGGAAATCTTGACTTGAACCTCCAGTATGCTGACTTATTCCATTCAGAAGCCGGTATCAGTGGGACCGGCAAACTAGAGAAGCTCGACAGGTTTTGGAACAAAGATTGAATAACAGGAAAGTAGGCAGCATGTAGAGCACCCCTCTGTATAGCTTTATTCTTGCGTCCCTGTTCTAGGAGGAACGATAAAAATGAGGCCTGAATAGAATTAGCCTGGGGGGTGCCGAGATGCCGTTCAAGCCGTCTAGGCAGATGGCACGCTTGACACTTAGCGGGGGCTGCACCCATGTCTTAGAACTCTTAGATACTGTTGTAGACTAGTGTGGATGCGATCTTCTTCTTACCTTCGACTTACTGGGTGGTCATCTGCTGGGAGACAAATGGATTCGAGAAAGCTAGACCCCGATAGGCAACTAGATGTCTTTCAGTCCTGCATACAATGTTCTGGAGGGATTGAGACCTACATATATGACCTACAACCCCCCATTTTATCGCTACTGTAGCTGCTATCCGGAGTTTCTTCGACAAGTATTTTGCTGCTGTTTCGGGATTCGCCCTCCATAAATAACTTCGGATATGGAGAACGTTTCTTTGCTGTTGCTCTACCTCGGCATCCTCGTTGTGCCGGGCATGTTCTTCTCTTCATTCAGCCGCTTCTCACGATGGACTAGCCGCGCAGGAGACGACGACAAGACACGTCAGAGGAGCACCGGATTCCCAGGCCCCAAACAGTATCCCATTGTCGGCCGCGTCCATGATTTGCCCAGATTCGCAATGTGGCTCAAGCTCAAGGAGTGGGCGGACGAGTTCGGACCAATTTACCAGACGAGCATGCTTGGCCAGAAGTTTATCATCATTTCAGATGAGAAAATGGCCCAGGAGATTCTGATAAAAGATGGGAACAATTTCGCGGGTCGGCCTCAGCTTCGGGCGCTTATCGACCACAAACTGGGGCCCACGTATTCTGCACTGATGGATCGTAACGGTAAGTAATCATCATCTAGACTAAAAAGACGTGGCTAGAAGTAATCCTTGACATTCACACCTACTTCTATGTGTAGGAACATGGCAATACCAGCGAAAATGGGTTCACGCCGCCATGGCAGTGGCCTACCAACGCCACTTTTATGGTCATGTCGATAATGAGGTCAAACGGTGGCTAGTGACTCTCCTTCTGGACCCTGAAAAGTTCCATAGCAACACCCGCGAGATGACGGGTCGCATCATGAGCAGCCTCTCTTGGGATGACTCCACGCAGGGGAAAGCCTACGGGGACAGCGCCATCGAGACACTGACGCGCATGTCAGTTTCAGGTCCCATTGTCAACACTATAACGCCACTGTGGCATCTAGCAGACCTTGTTCGCTACAACCCATGGCGCGAATTCGAAGTCAACAGAGTCGAAAAGCAGCGTGCATGGTGGTTGCAGTCGTTCCGGCTTGCCAAGGCAAGGTTTCGACAAGGCGACTTGCCCGCGGACACATGGGCATATAGGTACTTTGAGCAGTTGAACGCCGGTGGAAATAAGACGCTGGAGCAAGACGAGAAGGAAGAAGACTTTGCCGCCTGCATGCTCGGATTCCAGTGTCTCGTGGGAGTAGTGACCATCTCCGGGCCCCTGCAGTTCTTCCTCATGTGCATGGCGCTTCATCCCGAGTGGCTCAAGAAGTGTCAAGATGAGATCGACAGGGTCTGCGGTGATAGGATGCCAACCCGAAATGACTTTGCCGAGCTATCGACCGTGAGGGCTTGCCTGAAAGAGACCCTACGATGGAGATCTGGAGTCCCTCTCGGTAAGTTATGTCGACAGCAAAAAGTGGTAGTGAAATGTGAGAGCTGATGATTTTGTACAGGGGTTCCTCATCAGTGCGAGAAGGATTCCGAGTTTCAAGGTGTCGCGATCGAGAAAGGAACCATCATCCTCGCGTGCGAATGGTATCCAGACCCCCTTCTCCTCGATCTTGACCAAGCGTTGCTGACAACAACTCCGCAGGAACATCAACCGCAACCCTAAAAAGTACCCTGACCATGACCACTACCGTCCGGATCGCTACCTAGACCCGAGCTTTCCCACGTACCAGGAACCCTTGACCCGCTATCCGAACTTCCGCGAGGGCGTGGGTATGCACACGTTCGGATGGGGTCGCCGGACGTGTCTGGGCCAGAACCTCGCAGATGACGAAATGTTCATCGCGGGAGCGGGCGTGTGCTGGGCGTTCGATATGGGGCTGAGGAAGTGCCCGGCTACCGGCCAAGACGTGACTTTCGATACCCAGGCGACGAACTCGAATGTCATTCTTGAGCCGTTGCCTTTTCCCATGCAATTCAAGATCAGGAGTCCGGAAAGGGCTCAACGAGTGTTGGATGGGTACAACAGTGTTCGGGAAGCCTTGAGAGTCTAGGTAGATGCGTGTCAGGGGGTTTGAGAGATGTGAGACTTATCGAACTAAAGCTCACTTGATGATCAGGCGCCTTGTTTTGATTTAAAAACAGTGATATGAGAAGATTTCAACGACGCAGTCAATGCATTGATAATACTTCTCCTACTGCTTCTTCCTATAAACATCCCCGGTCCTCTCGATCTCGAAGTTGACGTCCTTACCCCGACCCTCCTTTTCGTATTGTCTGACCAAAGGTAGAACATCTTTTCCGAACTGTTCAATCTCGTCATCATAATGCAAGAAAGCTGTCAAAACAAGGTGAACGCCAAGACTCTTCAAGAGAACCAAACGCTCGGCGACCTGCTCCTTCGTTCCAATGAGCTTCGTCTTGAAGCCGTCATTGTACTGCACAAGGTCTTCAAACTTGCTGTCGGCCCACATGCCTTTCTTGTTAAAGGTGCTCGCCCCAGCCTGCTGAGCAGCGTCGCGGAAGGCGTTGATGGCTTCCTTGTCGGCCTTCCCCTGGATCTCTTGCAGCACCCGGACGGCCTCCTCCTCGGTCTCGCGGACGATCACGAAGCCGTTGACAGCAAAGCGGACCTCGGTCTCGCGACCGACCTTGGCGGCACGAGCCTTGACATCTTCTATCTGGGCCCGAAACCCGTCGAGGTCGTTGCCGTTCATAAAGTACCAGTCGCTGACTTCGGCACCGTTGTTCCGGGCGTCGTCGCTATTGCCACCCTGGAAGATCTCTGGGTGCGGCTTCTGGATCGGCTTGGGGTTGAGCACGTAGTTCCTGTAGCGGTAGAAGTCGCCGCCAAAGGTGAAGCCAGTGTCCTCCGGCGCGGTCCAGATACCCTTGAGGCAGCGGATAAACTCGTTGCTGCGGCGGTAGCGCTCGGCGTGCTCCAGCCACCATTCGCCGATGGCGGTAAACTCGTCCTTGAACCAGCCACTGACAATGTTCACGGCGATGCGGCCATTGCTGTAGTGGTCGATGCTAGCAATCTGCTTCGCGACAGTTGTTGGATTCCAGGGTCCGGGAAGGATAGCGGCAATCACTTTGATGGTGTCTGTGGCTTGGAGAATCGCCTGGCAGAACGACACGGATTCGTGCTGATTGGCGGCGCCGTACCCGGAAGTAAATCGAATTTGGGTCAGTCCGTACTCGATGCCGGCCTTCTCTGCCGCCTTGGCGTACTTGACGTTGCTTGCTAGATCCCAGTTGGTCTTCTGGGGGATTTTGCTGATGATCAGGCCCCCTGAGACATTCGGAACCCAGTAACTGAGAGATCAGTGATGTGTATACGCTTTTTGAATAAATGAAACCTACGCGAAGATCAATCTGTCAGCCTCCGTATTGAGGGGGTGTGGTTGAGCCGACATCCTAACAGATGACGAACAGCCAGTCAAAGTATAGATTACTGATAACTGATAGCGTGGATATCTATCACGAGGTCCCAAGGCTGTTTGCTTTGGATGCTGATTGTAGTGATATTTAGGGCAGCACTTGATGCAGGTGGTTGTGCAATAATGAAAGAATTGGAATCTGGTGAACGAAAGCAGTATGCTGCACAACAGCCATAGACTCTATTTCCAGCTAATGTGATATCTCATGACATGATCGGGTACTGGTATGGCGAGCTTACTCGATGATGAACTATCTTTGAGTTATTTCTGCTCCTATCGAAGACGAGTTCCATCGATATCTCGTTCGAGGTCACTCCATCACTGGCCGGATATTAAGCCATGACGTGATCTTGGAGTGCAACGCTAATGCATGTCGAAGTTCAGATAGATGTCCCAGCCACGGCACGTCGCAGCAGATACGACGCTAATAGAGACAGTTATTCCGCTTAATTAACCTCTCTCTGAGGCAATCACATCATTAAGGATACAATGGCGAGCTTGGGCATTTTTAACTGATTGGGGAACAAGGTCGTACGACGCCCAGGCGAAAGTCGCCGTCTCTTGGTTCGTCCATTTTCCCCACCTCATCCCTGTCCCAACACTCCTGTAACTCCGTCATGATCCTTGAGAACAGACGACCAGATGGCCTATAAAGCAGTAGAGAGACATGCCGAGATTACGATGACCTACGTGTGGGGGTTTCTAGCTCATCGCTCCATTTCTCTGAGAATGGCGCGATGTGTGATTCCTGCGAGATCTGTAAATCTTATTCGGGCGAGCTCCAGCTAACTAGTTAATGGCGACTGGTTGGGCTTTGAGTTTCTCCGAACTTTACGTTTTTCTGTGTGAGCCGGGATGTAACCAAATCCAGAAGCATCGTTGAGTTTGAAGAGCGTTGTCAAATAACCACCCTTCATCCTTCTTCTTGTCCTGAGTCTTCGAGCAGTTTTGAGCTGGAAGGCAACGTCTTGATTCCCCTTCTTCATCTCGCTGTTGCTTGTCCCATAAATTCCTCTTTAACAACCAGTTGTTCGCAATGTCTCCCTACTCTTCAGCTCAAAATGTGGCGAATGAGAAAGGAATGAAGTCCGCGAGACCTGAGACCACTGTAGAAAGATCCGAGACGGTTCAAATCAGTGCATCTCGGTTTCCCGCACCGAAGCCACTTCCCACCGCGGCGGTACGTTTGTCATTCGGCAAGCAAAGCTCCTTCAATGTCTCCAAATGAATTGGCTTCTGACCTCCAATCATGTAGACTTCGCTACCCATAGGAGCTTTCTCTACGACTTTGACGACACTTTCGCTTAGCTTGATGGAATGGCGGGGAGTGACCACTACGAACGTTTACATCGCCAATTTCTTCTTCCTCGCTGCATTCGGACTCCTGATCTCGGCTCAATGGGAGCTTACTGCTGGAAATGGGTTCGGTTACAGCGTCTTCAGCGCGTTCGGTACGTTACTTACCAAACACTGGAATATGCGATTCATTATTTACGCATATAATAGGACTGTTTTACGCGGGCTATGGGGCCATCTTGACTCCCTCTTTCGGGGTGGCTGCTGCGTACGGCGATGATGTTCAGCAGCTCAACAACGCATTGGGGCTTTTCATGATTAGTGGGTTCTGATATATATACGCAAATTTAGAGCGGAACTGACTTGACGACTTTTGAACAGTTTGGAGCGTCTTCGTTCTTGCATATTTGATCGCATCTCTCCCAACGAATGTCGTTTACATCTTAATCTTTGTCTTCGTAGAAGTCGCTTTTGTGACCGTTTCTGCGAGTTACTTTGCTGCAGCAGATGGCAATCATGCCGTCTCTATTGGGTTGAAAAAAACCGCCGGTGTTTTCGCCTTTCTTGCAGGGCTTGTTGGATGGCAAGTCTGATGAACACTCCAGGCAATTGTGAAGCTGACATCTCCTAGGTATCTAACTTTTCATCTACTGCTAAAGGACTCGGTCGTGGAACTACCGTTAGGAGACACGTCTCAGTACTTTCCAAAGACAAGGAAGAAGATTGAATAAAGCTACCTAAAGATGATAAAAACGACTCCTTTGGTGGGGGTGGGGAGATATGTGGATATCTGGCTTGATTAGGGAACCTTAGGATCCATACTATTATGTATCAACCATTACTTCTCATCATGGATCAACAAAACTCAAACCATAGCACGCAATAGCAATCAGAACCTTATTTAGAACGAAATGGATCTAAGCTTGCAAGAAAATTACAATTGCTCGATTCCATGCTTGAGATGTGTTTATTAAGAGATGGCTGGATTACGGGCCCGATAGAGCATCCAGCGCTGGCAGCTGCGTCCCCACCATTTCTTGCTTCGTTTAGTCGATAGTACACAACAAAGAATCAACACGTACGCCCTTGCAATGTGGGGGCGGAGGGGGTTCTCTGAGATTTGCTCTGTCTCTGCATGACATCTTTGTACCCGGCCTGGGCCTTGTGCCGAATGTAACGAGGAGCTATAGATGTGACATCAGTATACAACACCGTTCGCGATTGCGACATATCACAACATACCTGTGTAAGCTTGCGTCAACGACATGGAACGTTGCTGACCGTGACTCAATCACCTGATATTGCGCGGATTGACCACCTTGTAATAATCTCGTTGAAAGCCGCATTGTATCGGCAAGTTTAAGTCAAGCAATGCTCAGCTACGAACCCTCACATATGATCCTGTGTTGCATTCTTGTTTCTCGGGCATTGATTACTTACCCTCTTACTATTCTATCCAACTATTAGGGGCCTGGAATTCTACGCACTTCAGCGTATTCATCCAAGCCTATAATCGAGCCGGATACGATGAGCAGCAATGCTAACGCCGTGCCGTCGACAGACCCCAAGGTCTACGATGAGTACAAGACTAAATGGTCAAAGCTCCCAACAGACGAGGTCAGCTGGTTGCAGCGAGCTCAGGAGGTTGGGTCTATTCTTGCCCAAGACGCCGCGCTACGCGAGAGAGAGAACAAGTCGCCTCGGGCGGAGATTGCGCTCCTCAAACATTCTGGACTCTTGAAGGTCATTGGCTGGAAGAAGTACGGTGGTGGCGGGCAGCCGTGGAGCGTTGGCTACAAGGTCATTCGCGAAGTTGCGAAAGGAGATGGGTAAGGCCTGATATAATCATCACGATTTTCCCTTCTGACTAGCGGTTTTAGTTCAATTGGAATGCTACTGGGTTATCACTTGCTCTGGTCAACTACAGCAAACGTAATCGGAAGTGCAGAGCAGGCAGACCGCTTTCAGAACCTGATCATCTCCAACAATTACTTTGTCGGAGGAGCAGTCAATCCTAGAGACAGTGACCACAAGATCACTTCGGACGGCGATAAGGTCGTCTTTAACGGTTTCAAGACTTTCAACACGGGCGGAGTCGTCTCCGATTTAACGGTGCTCGAAGGTGTGCTGGAGGGCACAGAAGACCATCTCTACGCTATCGTGAAGACGGAACAACCAGGGATCGTATTTTCCCATAACTGGGACAATGTAGGACTACGTCTCAGCGAGTCTGGAAGCGTCAAGATTGAAAACGTCACGGCGCCTTGGGCTGACGCACTGGGATGGGATGCCAGCGAAAAGAAGCCGGACCCCTCTATTCTGAACATTCCATTCGCGACTCTGCTGCTGCCGACGTAAGTTCTCCGTTGGCTGCCTATACTTATCAAGATCTGATGATGTGCCTCAGGATTCAGCTGGTCTTCAGCAATTTCTACGTTGGCATTGCCTGGGGGGCTTTGGACTTTGCCTCGGCCTACACCCGGAAGAACACACGTGCCTGGCCTTTTGGCGGGGACGTAAGTGTCCATTTTAGAAACTTGCTCAAAAGAAAACCACTGACGTGTACTTACAGAACAAGGAAAGAGCAGAGGACGAGTTCTACATTCTCTCTACCTACGGCAACTTTCTAGCTCATCTCCGCGCTGCCGATGCGCTGGCCGACAAGGCAGGTCTTGAGATCGACAAGCTATACAAAAACTCAGGAGACCCGTCGGAGAGAGCCAATGTCACTGCACAGGCTCGAGGAGAGGCGGCTGAGTGGGTTGCAAGCGTTAAGGTGACCGCGACGGACACAGGCTTGCGGGTGACATCGGGCGTCTTTGAGGTCACCGGGGCCAAGGCTACAGCTACGAAAGTTGGCCTGGACAGATTTTGGAGGGACATCCGTACACACAGTTTGCACGATCCGGTCGCTTACAAGAACCGCGAGCTAGGGAGGTATCAGCTTCTTGGCGAGATCCCCGAGGCTACCTGGTACACCTGAAGGATAATCGGAGGTGGAATGCTTAAGTATTCTTCGGTTTCTCTCAGAATGATGAATGATTTCGCTGTTGTGAATAGTCTTCCAAGTATAGTGTCTCAGGTGCTTTTTGAGATGTGTATACGCGTCGTGTTTGCGATTAGCATGTGTATAATCAATTTTTTCTCTCCTCAGTAGCTAGGTAATAGGACAGTTCTCGTACACTGTCCCTGTCATGACACAAGAAGAGATATCAATCCAGTTAGTTGAAAGAAAACAGTATGTGGAATGCCAGAACACACTTTTATTAGGTCCTTGCAGTGAATTTATATGCACCCTTTGCTAGCAGATGTGGCTGTTCCCCTGATGTGTATACTTCTATAATAAAACCTGATTTCTCTAGTTAAAACTCGTCTGTCTTGAAGCATAAAGTTATGGTTTTGTAGTTCCATTACTTATTCTCCTTATTTGCTCTCTGATCTAAGTGAGAGGAACCGTTACCCACCCATTAATCTGACTACTATATCCGTACTGACACAAGATGACAAATGATATCTTTGACTATCTTAATACGCTTGGTTATTTTATCTGCGAGTGGATGCGGACTTCGAATTCTGAAAAACACAAAAACCGTGCGACGGCTCCCACCTAAAGATATTTGCTTTGCCATCGGGACTTTTTCAATGAAACTGATCAAAAGAGGAGGGATTATGTGAGATCAATAATAAGACATACTTCAGGAAGCATCGCCGGGAGGTTTAAGGCATATACCCCACGATGGAGGCAAGATTGGAGGCTGGACAGAGTTTACGGTATACCTGTCTCAGCATCCAGGAGAGATTTTCCCTAATCCTCATCATGTGGTAATCGCCTTGTCCCAACCGGGCAGCATCTCGATGCTTAGGAGTCCTAGAAGGTGTGGCTACGCGGAAGAGGTTATGAATTTGAGGTTTTATTCTATTTTATATCACTCTTGTTAGCAGTAATTGAAAGTATTACATAGTCTATTAATGGGTTGTTGTAGCCCCGCAATTCTTTGCTGAGCATATGTTTCTTGTATGAACGCTTTTGTCCATTGTACTGGAAGGAAAGCTAATACCCGACGTACTCCTCAACGCTTATACGAGTAGAACATTTTGTCTCTGCTCGCTCTCTATCCAAGACGGGACAAGGATGCGTCCCCAACCCACCCGCTCATAACCAGCTCTCCTCTCCGCCCTCTTCACAGTCAAACACCACATGTAGAGCGGCTCTGCCGTGTCCACCGGCGGCATGTACCACGGCCTGACCGGCTCTTTGAAAAGAGGCAGACAGCTGATAGGCCCAGCGATCTCGGCCTTCTGATCGAACGCGCACCAGCCGATGTTTCCCCTCTGCCGGTCGACGAGCACGTGGAACTGTTCGTAGTGATTCGTGTGTACACACCAGGCCGTACTTCCCGGGACCATTTGTCTCAACCCTTCCGACTCCAGGTCGATGGCCCGGAGGTCCTCGATATAGGTTGGAAGACAGTCGAACGGGCCGATCCGGGAATCAACCTCCTTGACCAGCGATTGATCAAGGATCAAGCCCCCAGGACAACGTACCTGGTCGGCCAGCCCGATACGCCCGCTCAGGACCGCCATCGCCGAGGTCGCCTCCTCGTTCTCCCTCATCAGGAAGTCGACTCTCCCCGTAACGGAAGCCCACGACCACGACGGCACGCCCTCGACGTCGCGGACGAGCTTCTCCCCGGTGCCGTGACCGCTCCAGAACCAGGCCAGCCCCAGCGGCATGTCCTCCAGCACGAGCCCGCAGCACGGCGTCTTCCCCCGCCTCGCGGCCCAGGCCATCGCGAGCCCCTGGATGGCGACGAGCTTGTCGGACTTGTACATCAGCCCGCGCCGCGAGTAATCCCGCACCACGTTCTCCCACGTGTACGGGATCGGGTGCAGCGACGACCGTCCGCCGCCGGAGCCGCCGTCGTACTCGTCGACGCCGTTGGCCGGGTCGCGACCGCACGTCCAGAGGACGCCCCACTGCGTGAAGTGCGCCGTCCGCCGTGCAAGGATGTACTCCTGGAGCACCCAGGCGCGCGCGTTCAGCGGCCCGTTGTCGACGGCGTACCTGGGATTCCGGGACTGGTAGGCGTACACCCCGCTGGCGCGCCTACCTTTATACCGCAGCTGCGCGAACTCGTTCCGCCACCGGACGCCAAAGAGACCCTGGCTTGAGTCGGCGGCAGCCGAGGCGGCGATGACGGGAGAGGCCTGTTCGTAGGTGCGGCCCATGACGGACGCCTCCGTCTCCCAGTCGGCCGCGTCGTCCTGGATGATGCACAGGGAGTCGATCCACAAATAGCCAATCCCGAGGTCCGCGCAGAGCCCGCACGCATCCCGAAAGGTCTGCGAGAGCGTGGCCCATGGGACGCGCTCCTTGTGTCCCGCGAAGTTGCCGCGGAGGGTGCATGGCGGCCGCTTCTCGGGTGGGCCCCAGCAGTGACTGAGCGCCGCGTACTGGACGGCGAGACCCGAGTCTTTGGCGATCTCCAGGAGCCGCATATCCGGCGGCGAGTTGTCTTGTTTCGTGGGGACGACGCGGAGCAGACGGCGCGGCGGCACTGACGACTGGCCTTCAGCGTCGTGGCCAGAGTAGGACACTCGGCACTGCTCGTGCTGAGACGCGCAAATTTCCATCCGCTTCTTGACGAACTGACTGGGCTTGAGTCCCAGGGGGTCCAGCGGCATGCACAGGTTCGACTCGACAATGTCGCCGTCGAGCCACGCAGGGCTTTCTAAGAGGCTTGTCAGCAAGAAAAAATGTCACCAGCAAGTGATGGGGAGCTACCAAACCCTTCTTTGCGTAGATAGGGATGTCGGTCTGGAGGCTTCCCGGCCCCAACAGTCGGATGCCGCCGAGCTTGCCCTCGTCGCGGCGGTCTGGGAAGGCCTGCCGGAGCCTGACGACCGTGTCTGCGTGCGCCGCGACGGGCCCCGTTTCCGTCAAATATTCCGCGCGGTGCTCGAAGTTGCACAGACACGACGTGACGATGCGGCAAAATGGGCACGCCGAGGCCGCCCCTTGGAATATCTGACCGAGGGTGGCGAGCGGGTACGCGTCTGTCGTCGTGTCGAGAGCGGGCGGCAGACTGTGAAGGTCTATCCTCGCGCACCGTTCGCAGAGGTCCATGTTGATGATCCCAGTCTAATATCAAAGTGCGAGGACAAAGCCGTTGGAAAGCCACAAGGGGCACCCAGTATGCGAGAGTTGCGAGGAACAGTAAGAGAGTCCATGTCAGCAAAGTGATTGAGAGCTGGATCGCTCAATGCTGCCCGATTGTCCGCCATTACATAATCACGCCTTATAACACAAGTTGAGAGGTAACGCGTTGTCGTTGTGTAATATCAACGAGTCAGATTGTTGAGAACTGGGCAGACAACATGAAATGGAGGGCAATGGCTAAATTCAAGAGCAACAGTATCAACAGTAGGACACGTTTTTCTGTCCTATAATATAGAGCGAATATAGGTCTTGGTGCACACTTTGTTACGTGCTTACAATAAACTTATGTATATCCTTTACTAGCAGATACAGCTGTTCTTGATGTGCATACTTCTATAATAAGCCTAATTTCCAAGATAAGTCGTCTTTAAGCGTAAAGTGATGTTTCTATAGTTCCCCAGCTATACTCCTTATTTACTATTCAATCTAAGTGAGAGAGATTGTTATTCTGATGAATAGCCAGTACATGTGAGGTATGTAAGGCAAAGCTGAACGTAAGCTGAACCGGAGCGAGACTTAAGATTGGGTCTTCTTCTCCCAGCTGGAACAAAAAGGTTAGTTGATTTCGAATCGGTTTTGTGCCATGTTTCTACAACTCACAGATCAAGGAAAAGCTTCCACAGAATGGAAAAAAGAATGCCTTGCAGACCATTGGCGAGAATGCGGGTCTTGAGGCCGCGCCCAAGGAAACCAACAAATCCGTCGCGCTGGATGACAATCTTTGCTGCTTTTGCTATAGATTAGAGCAAGAAGAGGTCAGTAAAATGACTCATGTCCAATAGATCAACGAGGAGAGCAGGAAGAAGTTAAAGGCGGGGACTGACAGTAGGACACTTGGGTGTCATTGACCTGCCGGTAGGTCTTCACCACTCTGAGGGAATTCGACACGGAGTCGGAGATGATCGAGGCGCAAAACCCGATAAAAGCAAGGCGGAGAAGCCATAAAAATATTTGGCCCTTTTCTGGCTCGGGGATGTTGGCGGAGAGATAGTTATACTGTCGCAGTCGGTAAGTCACCGCTGCACATGTAGCGGTCGGTATTATTTATCTGCTTACTGTTCCAAACCAAGGGTAATGCCCAACGAATGTCGCTGCGGCTGTCGCAAAAGCACCCCACCACAAGCTTCCAACGCCATGCGTCTTGACACGCTGGCGAAGGATGGCGGTACCCTTGGAGCCTTGAGCCTGCAGTGTGGTCTTAAGGGTGTCGATGGGCGTTAGGATCATACGGAAAGCAGCAGCGCTTCACCACAAAACCGGTTAGTTTTGTTCCAGCGCATTTTTATTACCGCACTACTCATAAGCTTAGACTTACCAGAGAGAAGCGAAGATTGTCTTAATGAGCGTAGGAAGCTGGTTCAAAAAGGAGTTCGACTCAAGAAGGGCGAGAATGCCGGCGTTAGCAGCGGTGTCGCCGAACCTAGATACAGGACCTATCAATGGGACGGTTAGTGCGAACGTGGCTCAGGTAAAGACGACAGAAGAAACAGGCCGCGTTATATGTGCTTGGAAATATACCTTGAATGAGCGCAGCCCCAATACCCTGGTAGTATCTTCGCACTCCACCATCTTCATAAAGGGTGCTGACAGCCTCTTTAAACCCAGTCCCAAATCGGTACTGATAGTTCATGATCGTCCTTATAGGCTACACAAGATGCTTTATTAGCGATGGCCGTTTCAAGACAAGACTATACATTGTACAGGAGACTCATCTAAAATGCGTACGTACCATGAGAGTCAACACTTGCAAGACCATAGCCGCAGCACCGCTCAAACCACCACCGAGTGCCCTTTTCAGTGCTGCTTTGAGATCAAACTGCGTCGAAGTTAGTAAACACTGGGTTGAGAGACGTTTACGAAACGGCTGAGCGACTCACGTTTGTGTCCTTGGCATCAATCCAGCCTTTGATAAAGATGGCCAAGAAAAAGATCGCAAGGACGGCCCAAAAAGCTCTCCACAACCACCAACTGGTCGTGCGCTTCTTTTCTCCCTCCCCATCCTGAGGTGCGATCAAAGGAACCTCTTCTGCGTCTTCATGCTCCCCACTGCGGTCGTCGTCTTCGCCCCGATCCCGGGCCTGTTGCTGATTTGCCTCGTCGTCGGCGGACGTCCCCAGGAGCGGAGTCCGCTCATCCGAGGCTTTCCGCTGGCTTTCTAAATCACTCTTGGATGCCATGGTCTCAACGCAACGCAACGGGATTGCCGGTTGGGTGAGATGGTTTCGAAGGTATTGTAGTGGAGTTGTCGGTGGTGATTTCGGCACTCGGACTCTTACTCATTGATAATGGTTTCACTATCGCGTGCATGCGGGGGGTTATCGCGTGCTTTGAAATCCAACAGGGGCGGCCTTTGCCTACGCCACAATGATATTCAGCCACATCTCAATTTGGCAAGAGGGAAAGCTGAGATGATCTAGGAAGTCTTGACATCATCGTCATCATGCAGAGTCAATTGGTTCGAGTTTTCTTTTCCCCGCAAAGGAAGGTTTTGCTATAGATGTCTCAAAAGGGGTCTGAACCTACCGCACTAGTTCTTATTCCTATGCCATTAATTTGAGTGGCCAATTGAGTTAATTCCCTTTCGATTGTGAGAGGGAACTAGTCTCCGCTAACAATGATCGTACGACACTGCAGTTGAACTTGAAAAGGTAATATAATTCGAGATAATGTAACCAGAATAAGAATGTTGCGCAATTCGTTATCTCATTATTTGGCTCAGTATCTTCAGAGTTTTTGGGATTCCAATAGGTGTGAATCGCCATGCGAGCCTGCTCGTTGGTATTAGTATATCACTGAAAGCAAACTTCATCTCACTATTACCGAACTTGGAAGGTGTTGGATCTCGACATTACTGTGCCGCAGAAGCAGATTTTGATTGGCCGATAAGCTTGTTCTTGTCTAGTATTCGATTACCCCGCGTGTATCCTTACGTAGGTGCCAGACTTTCCTTCCGAAGGAATTCAAGTGACCCTATCCCGTAGCGTTTTACTCCGAAGTAAAGGAAACACACCATGGTTGCTATTACTTCGTACGGATTTGAGAGTTTAAGATTAGTGGCCATGCTAACCACAATCGGCGCTCAGGTAGCTGCACAAGAAGACCAGTCATTGCCCATGCGCGTTCGCATGGAGCTTTTCATCCGACAGAAACAGCAAGAGATAATCTCCAAGTTGGAGGAAGTAGACGGAACACATTTCCAGACTGATGAATGGGAGCGGCTTAATGACGGCGGCGGAGGCCGAACTTGCGTCCTACAGGATGGCAAGGTCTTCGAAAAGGCAGGCGTAAACATCAGCATCGTACATGGGAAGCTGAACAGGGCGGCGATCGAAGAGATGCGGCAAAACCACAAAGGTCTGCCCACTGGTGACCAAGAGCTGGAGTTCTATGCACTAGGTCTGAGTATGGTCGTTCATCCCAGAAATCCAATGGCACCGACAGTGCATATGAATGGCCGGTATTTTGAGACCGTCCGGTCAGACGGTTCAGCGCAGACGGCATGGTTCGGGGGTGGCAGCGACTTGACACCCAGCTACCTGTTCGATGAAGACGCTGAGCATTTTCACCGAACTCTGAAGAAGGCTTGCGACGATCACAATTCCGCATACTACCCTAGGTTCAAAGAGTGGTGCGACGAGTACTTCAAAATCAAGCATAGAGACGAGACAAGGGGTATTGGCGGCATCTTCTTTGACGACCTCGACGAAGGTTTTGTAGATCCTGAAAAGGGGTTCGCTTTTGCTCAATCGGCCATGGACGCCTTACTACCCGCGTACGTTCCCATCGTCGAGAAGAGGAAGGACATGCCGTTCAACGACAAGGAGAAGGAGTGGCAGCAGATTCGAAGGGGACGGTACGTCGAGTTTAACCTTGTGTATGATCGTGGGACGGCTTTTGGTCTGAACGTTCCCGGTTCGCGGGTTGAAAGTATCCTGATCAGTCTTCCGACAACAGCCCAGTGGAGATATATGCATGACGAGCCAGACCCTGACAGCAGGGAAGGGAAACTTCTCGAGGTTCTCAGGCAGCCCAAGGAATGGGTTTGAAGCTGGCCAGACTTTTGTAACACGGAAGTCGTCGTGAAGCTGTGAATAGCTTCGTGTGGCATTTGCAGTGTGCTACAGATGTGGCATCCCAACCGCACAGGTCACCCATACATAGCGGTATTTCTACCCGATTAGCGGGCTGTAATCGTGCCACTTCTCAATATGACGACTACTTCACACTCTACTTTACAGACGCTGCGGTCCGATACAGAAGTCGATGTGGGCCTTGTGTGTATGATGGAACAAGCGTAGTCGTACAACGTCTTTCCAGGCCTAACAATAAATTCGCTCTTTATTGCGTCATGGATATGGAGGTTTTCATTCCGGACTGTCTGTGAACAACTGATATTACGACGACTGGGTAGTCTAATGTCTTCTAGTTTGCCACACATTCCCAACCATCCTCGTCCTTGTAGCTCCCAGTTCCCCGGAAAACGTTGCGTGTAGGCCAGCGGCAATGTTTGCGTTTGTAGTCGACGCCGGCGCTCCTCGTGTTGTTGACAAAAGCAGTTCCAATGACGTGCTCAGGGGCAATCCCCTCCTCTACCCAACGGACCATGGCCATCAGCACGTTTTGGTCTGGTTCATAGCTAGCCGTGTTCTTGGCTTGGTTGCCGATGTAAACGGCACCAGTACCGCCACTGCAGTGAGCCATTCCGGAAATACGGAAGAAGCGGTAGAAATCGTCCAATTCGGCGGGGGTCTTCCCCATCGTCTGTGCGACGTGCTCGTAGTATCTTGGGGAATTGTCGCTGGAGATAATCCCATCCACGAGGCCGTGATAGTGAAGTATCTTTCCACCACGTTGTTCGAATGTTGTCAAGTCGCCGTCCCAAGTCTCGATGTTGAAGAGGTTCAAGCTCGAAGACCTGACGTAGTCCTCCGAGCTTATGGTATACGGGTTCCAGTTGGAATCGTTGTAAATCGCGTACTTGAACCAGTCGGTAACGCCGCCCGGCTCGCCAGTGAAGTAGTTCTGCGGGGCACCCGTGATCTCGGCGCCGGGTTGCAGGCGCGGGTAAACCAGACTACCAGATGCATCGATCAAAGGAGAGTAGATGCCGTGAAGGGTTTCAACCTGTTTCTGAGTGAGGCAGCCGCCTGTCTGGTTGTTGGAAGCACCGCAGAGAAGGCTTTCGGGCTTGTAATCACAGAGGTCCGGGGACTCGAGGAAACCATCCTTGGCACCGTCGAGTTCGTCGCACTGGTCCAAGATGTCATTGTGAATGGTGGGCCACATAGACATGGGAATGAATGTGTCGGCGCCCTGCTGGCCAGTTAGGGGGAGGAAATGGCAGCTCCATGAGGTGAGGTTGTTGAAAGCGAAAGCAGGAGCACCGGCTACAATACCATCGAAATTGTGAGGAAAAGCTTGTGCTTGCTTGAAGCCTTGACGTCCACCAGTCGAGCAGCCCAGGTAGTAACTCTTGGTGTGCGGCCTTCGGTAGAAGGCCTTTGCGACATCTTTGCCGACTTCAACGCCAGTCGTAAGTGCGCGGTATGAGTAGTCTTCAATGACATCGGGATTGTTTAAGAAAGAGAGTCCAGTCATACCGTCGTGGCCATTGTTGGTAGCCACGGCGGCAAAACCAAGAGAGGTCGTGTAGTCAAGGTCTTCGTACTGAATACAGCCACCGAGTCCACCATTGCCAGTGCTGAGAAAGCGACCGGTCCAGTTCTCGGGCAGCCATGCCTCGAATTTGACACCGGACCGGACCGAAGTTGCGATGCGTGCGGTAACACGGCAGAGATTCGCTGTCACATTCTGCGAAGGGCGGCTGCAGCTGGGATCCGCGCCGGGGAATTGCAGCGTAGTTCCGGCAGGGAGGTACTCAGTGACTGTGGCGTTCGCGCCGGGGATCTTTAAAGAACTTGCGAAGCTCAAACATTGTTGCTCGAAGGTACCATTGACCTTAGCCAGGGGGCCAGCAGCTCTAACGCTGGGTAGTAGGGCTACCAGTAGCGTCAGCGGCAGCATAATGAAAGATGAACAAAGTTTTGGGAGAAACGAATGAGTGAGTGACTGGATGGCCGAGTTGCAGAGAGCAAAAAGGTATTCGAAGCATTGCAAGAAGTTACTTTATAACCAATTCGGTGTGTTCATCAAGCGTGAACTGGGATAAGACGCGTAAAAGGGGGAGGGGTCCGGGGATGCAAGCGACTCATGTGTTCTCCAGATTTGTTCCACACCATATGTAGTACTCCATACGATCCACCGACAATCACTGCTCGATACATTTTCAAGGTTGTAGACTACTACACTTATCTTAAAAACATCCGATTGTTGTTTACCTCGGTAGCGGGTAGTTTGACAACGTCAACCGAACAGAAGGGGGCCGTCAATCTACCGGCGAACGTTTACCTCGGCAGGGTGATGAGTACATCGTGGAGACTAATCGGACACCCCGCGAAGTCTGGTCACATCGTGTATAATCACAGCCCCCTTTCATACAGGTAGCCGACGATCCCCCGGTAGAGATGCCTTCTCTGGCTTTTGCTTCCGGCTATGGTGCAAGGATGTAACCTCATCCGCCGTAGCTTTCCCTCGATTCCCTCCGTTGTGTAAAGTTGATTTACAGTTCAAAACTTTCGCAAAGCTCTCATTCGACTTCATCAGAACATGGCTGTAGGAGTAGACTCGGGGCAGGACTCCATACGTTTTTAGTCTTGTGACACTGGAGATACTGAACCAAGCAGTCATTAACGTGAACAATCTGATTGTTATCACCTATGGTGCGAACTAAGGCCATGAGCGGCGTGGCAGCCAAATATAGATTGTTATTATATATTATTTAGGTAGGCTTTAGCCTACTTAAGGTTAAGGTAACATAACTATTCCTCTTCTACGGATAGACCTAGAAGAAATACATTACTACTTATTTAACCCCTAGCTTTATAAGCGTAATAACTCATGGAAAGTCATTTTGACACTTCTATTAATTACTCATACTACATATTCCGATGCACTTTGCTTCCTTGCTCAAGCAGGGCAAAATCAATATTTCCCAAGTCTTTGTTAGCTTGAACATATAATACTCCAACCTTCAAATACCCAAGACGCTTTGAAATATCTTCCCCACTTTCCGTAGATTTTCGGGCATGGCTGATTTGATGGTAAAGAAATCCCTACTTCCCCTTGGTCTATAGTCTTAATGCTTATTGCATGAACGCTGACAATATGCTGATCAACCTGTACATATGTATGCTCGGATCCATTCATGGCTGGCAGCGCGGGGATTACTGTGGTATTGGGGAAAATTTAGACCCCCATGTCCCATGTCAGGTAAATGTGCCGTGCTTTTTCAACTAGGTTTGTCGGCAATAGTGCTTCGAGATTCTTGTGCACATTCAGCACAAATCTGTCCAGTGAGTCACGCTACATGTACCACTACAGACACCACCGCGTCAATAAGCTACACAGCTTTTGAAACAGCGAAACGGCCCGTTTGCGAGTCGTCCACGGTTTTCTTGAAGCTAAGAGCACGAAATAGACGCACAACAGGGTTTATGCCTGTTTTTAGCTATTAAATTGCGGCTCTTAAATCGATGATATTCGTAATGTTTTAGTGACGGCATGACAACCGGCCCCAATTTTTGTTATTGTTTGACAACCAACTAGCATACGTGGGCTCGGTATGTTTCCGTTCGGGCTGCTCAAATGTAAAAATGCTCTTGTTAGGTAGCTTAGTATCTTACGCGTATTATCCGGGGCAGCCGGCCTAATCGGGGGTTTTTGCTTTTTTTTGCTTGGATGTTTGCATCGCAGACTCCTGACGATTATCCTTCAGTCTTCTACACTAAGAAGTGGTCGAATACCGCCAAACAGTAAGACACAGCAAGAATACCATGTCTAACATCTTAACCAAGACAAGTTCGGGGCAGACACTGCTGACCAGGGGCACTTCAGTGGGGGAACCTATCTGTACTATAGTGGCTAATATTTTCTTGCTGGGCACTGCATCATAAACAGGCGGTTCCGCCACCCTGCCATGCTAACCTTACCCCACCTGGGATCCCTTGCAGCGTAGCAATGACTTTGTGGGCGATTTCCGAGCACGGGTATTTATTTAGCTGATCAACTGACATTTTAGAGCTGAAAGTTATGACTTAGCCTAAAATATTGCCGGGCTGAGGCCTGGCTGCTTACCAGCTGCTGAGGGTTGTGGGTGCGTATGTTGTCTGTAGTTCCAGAGGAGTGTGTCTGTGTGAAATGTCGAAATCGATCGGGCGGGTCAGTTACAATCAGCCAGCGTCAAGTTTATAATAGCACCTTACTGTCTCAAAAGATGCTCTTGACCTCTATAGTTAATTTAAGCTTTGATTGTCAGATGCGAACTCAGCCAAAGAACAGTTAAAACCTGGATCAGTGGATGCCTCCGTAGTATTTTGTTTCTATCTAGAAACTTTCCATTATTGTGCTGAGTATTGGGCATGATACCGCTACTATGTTTTCCCGAGAGTATTGTGTACCTGTGCAACCATAAGAGGGACATCCTTGGATACATACAGTGAGTCGGCAAAAGTCCGGACCCAAGACACATTAGTCTATAGTGCACTATATGAAACTTTACTTTCTCTGATATATATAGATAACTTGGGTAGAAATAGACTTAACTACCCCTCAAAGCTCTAAAAAGTACATTTCTTCCTCCAACACTGGCCTTAACTACTAACCACCAACCCTGATCTAAGCCTAACCTCTAGTCCTTATGCATCATTTCATTTTTTTCTCTGCATCTAACTTGCCCTTTTTCTTAAGCTATTCTAGTTTTTGGAGGGTGTAATTAGTGAGTTTGAGTGGGGGAAGTGCTAGTGCACTTTTCTCGTGCAAAAGCTTTGTGGGTGCTCGAAATATGCGGGTTAAATACTCGTACCGTACTCCATTTTCCCTCCCACCCCAGCTGTTTTATTTATTGAAAGGATTGATTAGTTGTTGCACTCAAGTCTTTCCAAAGTGACTATCAGGTCTTTACGCACGGATTCATCGTGGCTTGGGTATTTGATGATGTTAAGATATGGAAAGAGAACTGGCTAATCGCTTTTTGCAAGTGTTTATGCTCTCGAATCCTCAAGCACCGGGCTGTCCAGCCAGGTTTCACCATATGCGGTTGTCCTTGATAGAAAACTGTAAGTCTGTCACTTGGATAATCGGGAGCAAGCAATTACTCACCCGCCCTAAAACAGCACGAGCTGGGCGAAGGTGTGCAACCCAGGCAAAAGCCGAGTACCTTGTGCCAGAAATGTATTTGGTAGACGCAAACAAACAATAGCCAGCGGTGTGATATTCTATTCCAATGCTAGTTGCTGGTGTCCATCGATTGCTTTGAACATTTGATACTTAGTTCTCCTACCTGTTACCTCCCTCGATATTTCACCTCATCGAAGTCGTCACTTACAAAGGCTTCGCCGCCAACAACTTTCGTAACCAAAACTGTTGATGGTTGGCACGACTCTTGCCGGAACTAGAAGGCAGAGTTTTTGTCAATGTTGCATTTGCGGTCTCTATTGGAAATGGACTAAGATTGCTGACGCGGAAGGCTAGCTCTGCTGACGTTTGGTCAGCAAAGGCGTCCATTGAAATGTCTCTTCGGTCGAGGTTGATAAGCTAGGGAGCCTTGTGCTTGTGAACCAATAAACCTAACCATCATCCGGAACGGCCCCCAGCCCCAGTATCGTAGGACTCAAGCTGAGCGGGGTAAGCTCATTGCAAACGAGCATCAAGCAGCTCCCAGAGAGTTACCTTCGGCTCCTTCAGGCTGTTGAACAGGACCAGCTCTAATCTTTAGAGTGAGATACGGCAACTAGTTGTTAGATTACGATCACACGATAGGATTTGAGTAAAAGTGTAGATGAAATAAGAGCTCTTAGCAATTGGTGATGCTACGAGGAGCTCGGAGTATGATATCTAGCATGAAAGCCAATGCAGAAGCCAGGCGAATCAAGTATAATATGCCCATTGTGTTTTTCCTCCGGTAGTATGCCAGTTCATGGGCCTTGTTTTAGCCAGTACGCAAAGGACATCTTCGTACTGGATGAGGGATAATAGAGGGCTGTCATTATGAAGTTTAATCATCAAGTATGTACACTGAACTATGCGTTACGAAGACTTAGTCCACGCGGTCTTTGCTTCTCGATCGCAGGCCACCCTCTGCGTTGGCGGAGCCTTTCAAGGCGCTATTCGGGGCCTTCGAAGGTTGCGACCCAATCTCCACGACACTCATGTCCGAGCGGACGTTGAACGTCCGGCCTCTCCAGTTCACAGTAGAACCGCAGAACACAGCCCAGGTCCAGATGGGCATGGCAAGAAACTCTCTCCCGATCCAAGCGGGCAGCCATTCCAGGAACGACCTTGGAGGAGCCCCGCCAGGCGTCGTGGTGCCTCTGGCGAATTTGGGGGTATTCTCGTCGACTTCCATGGTGTAGCCGGCGTGAAGACGGTTGTAGGTGAACCAGTCGCACACCATCCAGATGGTCACAAATGCCAGCCAGTACAGACCCGTGGCTTCCCACGTCTGTGCGGTGCCGAAGATGTCGTGGAACCAGGGAAGGGTGGTGACGGCAAAGGCAAAGTAGGCGCAGCATAACAGCGACTCGACGCCAGGCTCGATCAGCGTGGCAGCGAGGACCGTCCACTTGCGTGCGCGGAGCCAGCGGGCGCGACGCGCAAAGTATGCTTGCACAGACATGCCGGCCATCGGCTGAACGGCGAGGTCTCCCATGACGAGGCCGTGGTTCTTCATGCCGGGCAATTTGGACCGCCACAGCAAGTCTCCGATCAGGTGGTCCTCGCAGATGTATTCGGAGAAGTAGTCGATTCCTCTCGGCAGATCCTTGCCAGAGGGCAAGATCGGGTTTTGCGACGGGTCCGTCACGGTGTCCAGGTGAGACTTGCGGAACATGTTACTCTTGCCGACGGCACAAGGAGCGATGCCCACGGTGTTGATAGCGCTGTAGAACTTGGCGTGGCTCGTGGCCATGAACATCTCGTCTAGGCGACCGCCACCTTGCTTCTTGACATAGTCGAGCAGGGAGCTGTGACCCGGGCTTGCGATTTGCGAGGGGCTTCGCTGGGGGGATGACAAGAGCGCTTGAGCTTCCGCCGAGATGCTTCGGGGAGAGACGGTGTCGACGACAATCGGCAGAAGATGAACAAATTTGTAGGGCTTGACTCGGCTTCCACCGGGTCCGTAGCCCAAAAGCTTGTCTACCATGCGGCCAGCCACACCCTTGGCAACCCAGATGTTGCAGTCCATGACCCAGATGATATCCCCTTTGGCTTCCCGGTATGCGCGACTGATGTTCCTGATCTTCGGATTGGGCCCGAGATTGTCGGCGTGACCATCGCTACCGTGCAGCAGAGGGTCGTCTTCCTCAACCAGCACTCGCGCATCGAAGCCTGGGAAGTCTTTAACCAGTTGTACCAAGACAGGGTATGCCGGGTCGCTCTTTTCGGCCACACATAGGTGGATCGTTAACTTGTCGCGCGGGTAGTCTTGTCGGAAAGAAGATGCGATGCAGTCGTACAAGCCGTACTCGAGGCCTTTTACAGGACGGATGATGGTGATGTGCGGCACATCTTGCTTCTTCAGCGACGGGGAAACGGCTGGCTTTAGGCGCGAAGAGTACGAGAAGATGCTGCGCAAGATTAGTTTTGGTCGGCAAGGGGTTAGAGGTCATGCTGACATTCTAATGATTCCGATAGATTGGACGATGTAGACAAAAGTACTCCAGCCAGCGCACACGAAGGCAACGGCTTGCACCGCCGAAGACCAGTCAGTCATGGCGTCTAGGTGCGAGGTGGGCGTGCGGAACGGAGATGTGGCCCAAGACAAAGTTATCAGCAACTGTCAGACGCCATGAGAGGGAGAATAAAGCAGTCAGCAGGATGCGAGCATGACAAAAAAAAACTTCACATAGGACCGTTCCAAAAGCAAATTGGGTTATCTCGGGAGCGGGCGAGGGTTCACTGTCAGAAAGTCGGTCGGGACCAGAAAGGAAAGTCGCGTAGCATCAAAATCCCACGCGCCCCACCATCGACGGGACGGAGCTCGCGCAAAAGCTTAAGATTGCAGGCGCATCAGCCACAGTGTGTGGGCTGTGTGGCTGGTGGAGTGTCTGGATGTGGCTCGGTCGGGGCCATTTGCCGCCGCCTCCGTCCCCACCCGAGTTTTTCCGGGCGGAAGGCGCACCGGAAGAGGAAGAGTCAGACGGCGGGGGGGACCTGACGGAAGCGAGCGATGGATACGGCGGAGACCTTTTTCTACGTTGAAATTTTCTGCGCAGAGCATGCAGAGGGGCCCTTCTTCTTCCTCTCCAACCACACGCGTCTGCCGCACAGGATCAAGCCACCTCGAAAAAGTGAGGTGATTTTTAGGCTTGAATGGCCCAATTGACGGGTGATCTGTCGGCCAGACGGGTGGAAAGTACCTCAAACAAGTAAGTTGCTGCGCGCGCTCTCTCTGTCAGTTTCTTCCCTTCGTCCATGGTTGGTAGTAGCCATTCGGCAAAGCTCTTCTTCTTTTTGCCGCAATACTCGGTTGCGCTCAGGGGGAAAAGCCTGCTGTTCCGCTCCTTTCCACCTGTTGTTTACTATGATGACACCAATTACCCATTTGTGCGAAGAGGCGTCTTCATTGAACCTCGATGATGCCACAAATTTAGACTACAACGGTATCTGATGTAAACACATGAAACGATTGTTTTGATGTTGCGAAGCTTCGCCAGTGTACTCTCGGCTAACCATTGCTTTAAAGACAGACATGACTTGCTAGCACAATGTCGCAGACTCAGAATACGGCTTTGCCGACTGCGCAGGCTATGACTCCTGACGCTCCGCAGAGCGCCTCGGGCTCTACGACGGCGCCGCGGCCGAAGGGCTTGCCGTTGTACAAGATCTACGAGTTGCCTGCTCCCATACGGACCTTTCCGCTCCCTAGCTTCTATCCGAATAATCCAATTTCTCTTTTCCATGTCCTGTTTGCATGGACGAAACAATCCTTGTTCCCACCGCCTGCTGAGCCGTCCATTGTGCACGAGGGTACCTGGTCCCCAGAGTCCAAATCTGTCATTATCGCCGACGAGAAGTCTATGCGCGCGCTGTGGGAACAAGGGTTCTACGGCAAGGGCAACTTGAGTAGGAGTGAGCCCAACTGGCTGAAGCGCGAGCGGGTCAGGCGCGGACTGGTTCCGGGGCAGGTCAGCGAGCTGGTGACGGCCAGCCGACGTGAAGAAAGAAAGCAGATGAAGTGGGAGAGGGCCAAATCCGAACAAGAGGCCATCAGACAGTTACGGATCCGAGAAGCCCAACTAGGCACCCAGGTGGCATCCTCTGATACAGTAAACCCGCCAACTTTGGCAGTCGAGGCCGAAGAATCCTCGCCAAAGCTCCCATCCAACCATGTTCCTGCCCGAGACGCCTTAATGGACGCGGAAACCGTGCCTGAACCAACGTTCTCACTGCCTAAACCAGAGCCTGCGGTCAATGGCGTCCAGACAAATGTACCTGAAGTATCTCAAGACGCACACCAATTAACGCCTGTCGCCGAACCCGAGGTCCTTGATCTGTCTGTTAAAGACGATGAATCTACAACCAAGGAGACTGCCGCCGAAATAGCCAACGGGGTGTCGTTATCTCACAAGTCACCAAGTATCACTGCGGCCCACTTGGCACCCCAGCAAAATCTCGAAGCACACATCGGCTCGGCCAAGATTGCCAAGCCCAGCGACTTCCTACATTCGAGAGAGGAAGCAGAGGCTACTCTTCCATCAGAGATCATCCCCAAGCCGGTCGGCATACTGCCCACACCAGCTCCATTGATCTTGGCCCCTGTTGGGCCGAAGGAATTGCTTTCTCTTCCCAACTCTAACGCCTTCGTGGCCAGCGTTAAACGCACCGAAGATGCCTCGGAGAGCGTCGATGCTGCTATTGACCACAAGGTCTTTACTCACTCGATCGCTAATGGCGACTCTGCGCCGTCAGTCTCGGCCACTGTGTCGCCCGTTGGCCCATTGGAGTTGTTGTCTTTACCTAACGCAAACACACCGCACACCAACCGGACATCAGTTGAAGCTACCCATACTGTCGATTCCTCTCCTACAGAAAGCTTTCCGAGTGTGCCGCAGAAGCTCTCTACAATCCACGAGGATCCCAGCTTCTGTGACTCGGAAAGCGGAAACCTGATTAACGATCTGGTCAACGGCGGTAAGGCGGCCCATCTGAATGGATTGAACGGACTAGCGAAGGCGGCGATCGCCTCCACTGAAATTCCCTCGACGCCGAAGTCCGGCAAGCGCCGTAAGAGCGTTCGCTTCTCGCCCAAGGTTGAGTCGACTACTTTCGAACATTCCGACCCTCCCAGTCCCAGCCTGGCCCTGTTCAACGGGACCAACGGGAAGGCCACACCGCCTGCCAACGGCACTCCGCTTGGACCCGGTGTCTTAGAGACGGGGACTAAAGACATTGCAAAGTCTGATGATAGTAACCAACTCGAGACATTGGGTGAAATCAAGGCCGAGTCTACCGAGATTGCCAACAAGGAGCATCTCCAACTTACCTCTGAGGAAGCCTTCTTCCTCACTTTCGGAATGGGCGCCCTCCGGGTCGTCGACCCTGCCACCAAGGCACTGATCCCGACCCCCGAGCTCTTCAACCTGTTCCGGTCGTATTCCTACTTCCCCTCGCGGGCCGCGGGAGACCTCCAACCGGACGACGGGTTCCTGGTCAACTACGCCGTGTACCACCACTTTCGCTCGTTGGGATGGGTCCCCCGGGCTGGCATCAAGTTCGGCGTGGATTGGATGCTCTACGCCAGAGGGCCTGTGTTCGACCACGCAGAGTTCGGCGCCATCATCCTGCCGTCCTACTCCGACCAGTGGTGGAAGGAGAGCGACCGCCAGCTGCCGCGCAAGACGTGGCACTGGCTTCACGGCATTGTGCGCGTCCTGTCGCACGTCCAGAAGAGTCTGGTCCTGGTGTACGTCGACGTCCCGCCGCCTCCCCAGTTCGACGAGGCGATGAAGAAGGGCCCCGCGGAGGTGTTCAAGCTGTACAAGATCCGCGAGGTCATGGTCAAGCGGTGGTCAAGCAACCGCAACAGATGATTGGTTTGGTATTAAAAGCTCAGGGTGGCGTTGCAAAAAGGACATGAAAGAAATTCTTTAAACAAGCAGGGAACTGCTTGAGTGTATGGGCAGGGACGGATGTATACGAAAACTTGCGACCTTTATGCCGGCAAGAAGCAAGCGGACACGCTACATTCATTGTATGAGTAAAACGGGAAACTCGGAAGACGGCATCTTTGTGCTCGCGGCACGCCGTGGAGATGTTGCTACACTAGAATACCCCACCCCCCAATTGTACGATGATGACGAGGCCATCTGTCCTTATAGACAAAAAATGCGTTCGGCGTGTGCGGCTTCGCCTATTTCAGGTTTTCATTTCCACGAGTCACTTCCTCGGTCTCTACGCGTGGGGCATATGAGTCGGTCGTGCCGCAGCCCGGTCCCGGGCGCATCAATCTCGTAGCCTCCCAATACCGGTTCCAAGGGATGTCCACGGCAGTGCCCGCGCCGCGGCGCTACCCCAGGCCTCCCTACCTTTGCGTCCCAATCGGACGAACCGTGACGGTGATTCTCGTTCCAAGAGCCGAGCAAAGCTACGGATTCTGCAAGTACACGACGTCGCCGCGGAAGGGGGCCAGGGACATTGCGTGGCTCCGGCCAGCCAGCCCCACTCCCCC
>JASUDE010000112.1:67509-93933 GCA_034509685.1 Colletotrichum cereale
CCCCCCCCCCCCCCTCCTGGCCCCCGCGATTCCCGGAGAGATTTCACTGGAGATCTGACCGGGCCTACATACCCAGTAGTGTCGTCCACTCGCCCGGCGTACAGCTGAGAGTTACAAGCTAACCATGTCGATAACGGCACCGGATGGCCCGCGAGACAATGCAATTCCTCCCCCTTCAGCCCAGCATAAGCTACAGCTGGAATGCTCGGGAGCTCGTCAAAATATTCCTCCATTGTGTTTGACATTTCCCCCATCCAAACAAAGCTCGGTCACGTTCGGTGCTTGGTGGAGATGAGAGGGGAATTGGATTGGAGGGGTAATATAATCTAGGTTTACTCGACTTCGACCTCCTCCCATTGATGGAAGAAATCATCCTCACCATTGATAGTGGGGAAGGGATCTGTCGACCAACCCCCGGAATCATGCCGGGACCTGCCAGGGGTTCAGCACCGCTTATTGGAACGTGCAGTGTAATTTATTACAGCCTCTGAGCCTCCCGTGGAACTCTCCGTCTGGGAAGCTTGGCTAGCCCGGCTTTACAGGGGAGGGACGACGCAAGGTTTGATTAGCAGCTGTGTTTTGCGCGTCGTATAAAAAGGGACCTGCAAATGTGGTTCGGTTCTTAAGTAGGAAGATGGACGTCGGGTGCGACGCGTGGTCTCTTCGTCTCCAGCTTCAGCTCCCGTCTTAGCTTCACGACCTTCACCGACAGGCGCTCAACAAACACCGCCCCGCCCAAAGTACGCGAGAGAGAGGAAAAGAAAGAGGCCAGGTGACGACCCCTCAACGAACACGATGAAGCCACAAGCCTTGCTATCGGCGGCGGCCCTGCTGCCGACTTTTGCGACGGCGGCCCCCGCAAATAAGAGGGCCGCCGCCACCGCCGCGAAGCCGCCGGCCTTCTTCCTCGCCGGCGACTCGACAACGGCGGTGCAGTCCGCGGGCGGCGGCGGCTGGGGCAACGGGTTCCTCGGGTTCCTCAAGAAGCCGGCGTTCGGCACCAACTACGGCCGCAACGGGCGGACGACGGTGGACTACGTCACCCAGGGCCACTGGGACACGGTCAAGGGCGCTGTCAAGGCCAACACGGCCGATTTTGACGTCTATGTGACGATCCAAGTGCGTTCAGGCCACCCTTTTCAAGTCATCTTCCCCCGTCTTCCCTCCCCTCACGCCCTTCCCACCTCTCAAGACAACGGGCGCTGACGGGTCCCGTCCGCAGTTCGGCCATAACGACCAGAAGCCCGAGAAGAACATCACCCTCGACCAGTACCAGGCCAACCTCGCCAGGCTCGCCGGGGATATCAAGGCCCTCGGGGCGACTCCCGTCCTCGTCACGCCGCTCACCCGCCGCAGCTTTAGCTCGGCGGGCGTGGTGACCAACAACCTGGCCAACGAGCGCGAGCGGACGATCGCGGCGGCGGCGGCGGCAGGCGGGACGACGTACGTCGACCTCAACCTCTACAGCCGCAAGTACGTGCAGGCCGTCGGCGAGGCCAAGGCGCACTCGTACAACCTCGCGCCGAGCGACAACACGCACCTCAACGACGAGGGCAGCCTTGTGTTCGGGCGGCTGGTGGCGGACCTGCTGCTGCGGAAGGAGACGCGGCTGACGCAGTGGTTCACGCCGGACAAGACGCTCAGCGACGAGATCTGGAAGGCCATCGACAGCTCTCCCGTGTAAGGTGTCGAGGGGTGGCGGGTGTTTGGTGATGTAGGCCGAATGTAGAACCGATCTGTTTCAATGTCCCGGTATCATTGTCGGTATCGCCTCGGTGCATTTCAGATACAGTGGGCGATTGCATGGCGTTTAACCCCCCCAGTCTGAGTAGATTGGGTCCCTGGGAGTCTCGTATATCGGTGGCTCTTTGAGCAATAACGGACAATTGATCCGTCAAGAAGCGTGCTTGCCCTCGGTCAACATAGCATCTCCGTGCCGACCCCAACGATCTTTCACTACCGTTTCTCCTCGCGAGTTATGCCATCCTTATAGTGGTGTTGCTCGTTCGAGAGTTATAATCGCCGCAGTCGCAGACAAAGACTGGGAGTAGGACCGACGATATGGCTATGCCACGGCCTCGGCGGGGTTCACGAGGGAAAACAACGGGAAGCGTCAGTTGCCCCCTTCGGCCCGCTAAGGTTTCCAAGGTCTCAACGTTCATGTGAAGGGGGCTAAGCCACGCTGCATGAGGTTCCCGTTCGTCCGGTAGGGCCATCGGGCGGAGCGGTGGAGGTCACGAGGCCCGTAGACTTGCTGAGCGGGGGGTAGTCGAGTCACGGGTCGTGACATGTGAAATTCCATCACCACCAAGTTCGCTGATGAGATACCTACGAGCCTACGGGCTCCTTTCAGTGTAACGCTGGCGATCCTGACCATGTAATTCTGAGACACACCCGAGAGCTTGGTTGACATGGACAAGTGAGACGAGATGGGATGAGATGAGATGAGATGAGGAAGTAAAGAGGATAAAATGCACGGAATGCATGTGAAAAAAGGCCTATGACGGCACAGCGTGCTGCACACTGTACAGAGTCTCTAGTACAGTAACCAAGCTGCCCCGCGCTGTCCCGATTTAGTTCCTTTCTCTCCATACCTTAGGTACCTGCCTACAGGTACGTAGCTAGTGTGAAGTACTCTACGCACTACAACAGTATGCGAAGTACATAGGCCATCCGACCGAGGTTCGTCCCCCTCCTAGCGGGGTCCCTGCCTGCCACTCTATAAACTCTGGGAGCTCCCGTCCCGCCGCAAACCGGGGGGAAGGAGGAGGGAAGCTCTCGGGACATTGGACTAAATAAACCCTTGTCATCGTCGTCCTCTTTTATCAGACCATTGTCCCTCTCGTTTTCTCCTCCCCTTAGGTCAACAACCTCCCCTTGCTCGGCTCTCCACGAGATGAAGAAGTCAGCTCAGAGCTAAACGCCCCCGTTCTTCCTCAACTTCCTCTCTATTTGGCCCCGGAGCAGCTTCCCAGCAGCTTCCCAGCAGCTGCCCTAAACAACTTTGTTTCTGTCTTCTTTTACCAGGCAATCCGCCTTCTACCCGGTCCTTCAAGCCTTCATCTCCTCCTGATCTGGGCCTCGACCTCATCTTCAGCTTCGATCATGGCTCCGGCAACTGCGCTCCGCCCTGTGGCACGCGCCGCAGGATTCCTCAGGTCCGCTACGAGGCCGTCCCTGTCTTCCCGCCTCCCCGGCCGACGGACCACCCCTCTCGTCCCCTTCGCGAGCGTTCACACTACTTCCCCGAAGCCCCAAGAAGCCGCGGCCCTCCGCCAGAACTCGGATGTCGTCCACCGAATCGACGTTTCCCGCCCCGTAATACCGTCAGTCGACGGCCATCGCCGCTCGCTGCGCTATGAGACCCGGGCGCAGGATCCCCGTCTCCTCCACATCGTCGACGCAAGCACGGGCAAGCCCGCGGCCGTCTTCGACGCCGCCTGGCTCCGCGACCGCTGCCCCTGTCCGCACTGCGTCAGCCCGTCCTCGGGCAACAAGTCCTTCGCCACCACCGAGATCCCGCACGACATCGCGTTCACGCAAGTCCAAGAGCTGGCCGACGGCGCCGTCCAGGTCCGCTGGGCCAACGACATCCCGCGCGCCGCCGCCGTCGACCACGTCTCCGTCTTCCCCGCCACAGGCGAGGACGCCCTCGGCGCCATGGCGCTCGAGAAGCCCGTTCTCTTCGCCCGCCACGACTGGGCGCCAGACCACGTGCCCAAGTTCGGCTGGACCAAAGAAACCCTCACCCCTCGCCTCCTGCGCCTCCGCTACGAGGACTTCGTCGCCGGCGGCGCCCCCTTCCGCGACGCCGTCCTCTCGCTGTCCCAGATCGGGCTTGTCTTCCTCACCGACATGCCGCAGACCGAGACGGCGGTCGCCGACGTCGCCCTTACGTTCGGCGCCGTCAAGGAGACATTCTACGGCCGCACCTGGGACGTCATCTCCAAGCCCGACGCCGAAAATGTCGCCTACACCTCGTCCTACCTCGGCCTGCACTCCGACATGCTCTACCTCGACTCGCCGCCCCGCGTCCAGCTGCTGCACTGCCTCGAGAACTCGTGCTCCGGCGGCGAGTCCATCTTCAGCGACACCCTCCACGCCACCAGCCACCTCCGGGCCGCCCGCCCCGACCACTACGACGCCCTCTGCGTGTTCCCCGTCCCCTACCACTACAGCAAGAACGGCTTCTTTTACCGCCAGGCGCGCCCCATCGTCAGCCACGCCGAGAACCCCGATCTCCGTGAGGTCTGGTGGTCGCCCCCCTTCCAGGCCCCCTTCCCCGTCCACGAGACCGCGGCCCAGGCGGCCGCCTGGCCGCGGTGGCTCGACGCCGCGCGCGCCTTCCAGGATGCCCTCGAGGACCCGTCCAGCGTCTACCAGTACAAGCTGCGGCCGGGCGAGTGCGTCCTCTTCGACAACCGGCGGGTGCTGCACGGCCGCCGCGCCTTTGACACGGGCAGCGGCCGCCGCTGGCTCAAGGGCACCTACGTCGCGGACGAGGACTTTAGGAGCACCCTGAGAGGCATTCCGCGAGCTGGATATTAGCCCTCGCGTCTCGAGGCTATTTAAATAGGCATTCTAGATTTGGTGATTCGCATACTCTTATTAGCTCGGGGAAGAGATAACTGACTGCGCGTCCCCCATTTTGGGCTACATGATGATGATGATAATGATGATGGTCAACATTCCAACGACGTCACGAGGGGTCGACTGGAAGGGGGGCTTGAGCTCTGGCTACGGCCAGCTCGATTCGAGGTCCAGTTCGTTTGTATCACAATTGACTTGATGGCTTCTTCGCATTAGAGATGCCCCTTGCTGGTAGTTTGCAGCCACGATAGAATATTGATAATGACGGTCTACTGTCTACTGGCAAGGCGGCCCAAGCAGCCCCTCCCCGGAAATAGAACCCGAAGCCATGCCACCAAGGCGAGCAATAGACAGACCCCCACGATGCCCTGAACTTTTTCATATTTTGGTACATGAAAGAAAAGAAAAAGATGCCTCGTTAACCCTCCCGAAAACGCCGTTATCATCAAACGTCTTTTTGTCTTTTACCCGGAATTCCTCATGCAAATGAAGCACTGTTCTGGACCACGTCGGTCTACCTACGAGTCCCACTTCTTGGCCTCGACGCCCTCGGGGGGCACGGTGTCGACCTTGCGGCCCTTGACGTCGTCCCAGTCGGTGCTGAGGGCAGTGCCGTTGCTCTCGGTGAAGCTCTTCATCATGGCGCGCTGCTGCTCCGGGGTGGCGCCCTTGTAGAGCGTCTTGAAGAAGGCGTTGATGTCGCGCTCGTCCTCGTCGTCGAGGCCCTCGAGCTTATCCCAGTTCTTCGGGCCCGACTTGGACGAAGTCGGGTACGCGGGGCCGCTGCTGCTGCTGCTGCTGCCGGCGGCGGCGGCGGCGGCGTTCTTCTGGGCCGCGGGTGCTGAAGGCTCGGCGGGCGTCGGGGCCGGCGCGGCTGCCTTGGGTGCGGCGGGTGCGGTGTCTGGGGAGCGCTGGAGGGTGGGCCATTTCCCCGCCTCGAGCTTCTTGAGGGAGAACTCAATCTTGTTCGCGGTGACGGTGTGCTTGGAGCCCGCCGGGTCGATTTGGCCCCAGAGCGGGATCGTGTACCAGGGTTCGTGGCCGGGAATGTGCGTCATGCGGATCTGCAATCACGTAAAAGTCAGTATTCTGGGCTCTCGGTGACAGCAGTCTGGCTTTGAGGGGGTGATCCTACCTCTTGGTCATCATACTCAACTTTGAACTCGTCCTTGGGGATGTTCTTGGCGAACACGGACACCGACATGGTGGCGTTGCTCTGGAAGAAGTCGACGCGCACATCCTTCTGGACCGCCGGCTTCTGCACCGCGGCAGCAGCGGCGGCCTGGACCTCCTCCTTGGTAATCTCCTCCTCGTCGTCCTCCTCCTCGGGCGCATCCAGTGATACCCCGGGGTCGTACTTCACCGTCACCCTCCTCTTATCGTCGTCCTCGGCGAGCTTCTCCAGCCCGACGAGGATCTGCAGCCGCAGGGCGCACGTCGAGTTCCACAGCGCGCCGTACTTGCTTGTGGCGGGGTCTTCGGTCGCCCGCACGGCGGTCATCTCGTCCGTCAGCTCCTTCTTGGTGGCGGTCGCGAAGCCGCGGGCGTCGACCCTGGGCTCCTTCCACTCGGGCAGGGACATGGTCTTGCCCTCGGCCAGGCGCTGGGCCCAGGTGGCGCAGGCGTCGGCGTTGGCGAGCTCGCCGAGGCGGAAGTGGGCAACGGCGCGGCGGTACTGGGCGTCGGTGATGAAGGCACGGTTGCCGCGGGCGGCGGCCGCGGCGTAGGCGAGCTCGGCGTCGCGGAGGGCGCGGCGGTAGTCCTTGGTGCCGATGTAGGCCTTGGACCGGCCGACGAGCCACTTGGGCGACTTGGTCGACTTGAGGGCTGCCGAGAGCTTCTCGATGGCGAGGGGCCAGTCCTTGGCCTCGACGGCGTCCATGCCCGCCTGGCCGGCCGTGTACTCGGACATGGTTGGGGCTGGGCGGTGACGAATACCTGGGTGTGATGTTTGAACCTGGGCGGGATGGAGTGCGATCGGTGGTGCAGTGTGTTGGAAGGAGTCAGTTGTCGCTTGGGAAAGCGCAGCTGCTTAGAATCGAGTGGTATCTTAAGTTAAGAGTTGTGAAGTGACCAAACGGAGTTAGGGAGGAGACAAACAGCGGGCGGGTGACGCACCTGCAGGCTGAAGGTTTGGTGCTGCGTAGAGGGGTCGGACTGTTCTGGAAGCTGTGGTGGGGCAACTACCTACCGCTTTCCCTTTCTGCCCCACCAGCTTTGGTTCACCCCGCACTGTCCTCCTCACCGCCTTCTTTATTGAGAACCTTATAAAGCCTGATTCCTCCATTTTTGGAAAAGATCCAAAGCAAGCAAATTAGGTAAGCGCCAACCTCTACCTGCCAACGCGCCATTACTCCACTCCAACCGGCAATATCTTATTACTATCAAAGAGCCCTGGAGCCATTATGTCTAAAGCTATTCAGGATTTTCAAAGCACACCGTCCGGATGACACCCTATCCCTACCTGCCGTGTGCTACTGGTTAACGGCCTGAATGTCAAACAACCTAATTATAACTCTAATACACCTATTCATCCAGGATTCACAAGACTTGCTTCTTCCTATAGTTTGTTCCTGTTTGGTGTGTAGGCAACTGCCTCCCAAATGGCTCTGGGTAACAGGGCACTGATTTGCAAGCATGTGGTTCTTGATCCTGTTTCCGAGACGGAAAATATCCGCTGGCTGGCAGGTGGTAACCAGAAGGTAAACCAATAACGTCAAGGACTGCCAAGCTAATCGTATTACACTGTGTGCTATCACTTGAGCAGGCCTAGGATATTGCATCCTATTCTGAAGAACGTAACTAGTGCGTTGTTATTATTGTAGTTGTAGTTGTTGTTATTATTGTTGTTATTGCTGTTGTAGTATTTAACGCCATGGCGGCAAAGGTGGAGCCCTAGCGGCAGACCTCCATGTATCGGAGGGCCATGTATTGTGGCAAGACGGTAAGGTTCTTCCTTGTCCCAGCTGTGTTAATGCTGTTTAGCTGTACCGGATGTCTCCGACCCTTGGTGTGTTATACCCCTCTTGGAAAATAAATGTTTCAACAGAAACCGACGAGAACGGAAATTACCGATCAATGACTTTAACTGTTCTGGGGATTGCAGTTATAGAACCAAAATTTAAGGTCCGTAAGATCCATATAACATCCATTGAGTTACTTATAGTAGAACCTTACAACCCTTGTACAGGTATTAATATTACAAACTATATACTAGATCAAATCTGAAATTTGGAGAATTCAAATCATCGGACTGTTCATTTATATCTCTTGTTGTTACAAAGAGATATAGATTTGGGGAGAATAAAATCAGTTATTTCTTGAGCTTTCAAAATCGTGAAAAGTGGGAGGCATATGCCACACTGACCAGGCTAGTCAGCCTAAACGCGGCGTTTCCGACCCGCCACTTACAGGCAGTGTAGAAAGCATAGCTTGGGTGTGTGACATTGGCTATATAAGACATATGGATTCGGGTTTCTTTTTTTCTTCTTTTTTTTCTTCCAACTTTTGCCTTGTGAAAATTGGTTGTTATGCAATGCTGCATTTATCAAGATGGTTTCTCATCATTGCTCTCACGTACCTCCTTGTGGCGGTAACTTTTGCCTTGCCTACCGACCTGTTAGGCCTTGGACAGAATCCTGCAACCTCCCTCGTCACGCGCCGAGACGAGGCAATGTCTCGATACACAGCGGTTAAGAACGCAGCGGCAACAGCCGGCAGAACCCTGAGAAACGGCGAATGGCATTACTTACGCCTATGCACACCCCTCCGCGAACCGCCGAAGAGCAGGACTCCGCAGAAAACAGGCTGCGAGGACCACTTTCTTGTCGTCGGCAAAGTCATTAATGAGGGCCTTTTTAGCCAAAGGAAAGACTTTGAGGGCCGTATATACCAAGTAAGCTATGCTGACGTCACAAGGACGTGGTACTGGACGTCGGATGAATACCACGCCTGGGATCACCAATGGATCTTCTACGGAGGCAAGACGACAAGCATAGAAGCCAGCAGAGACAGGCTTGACGCACTCAGTAAGTTTATAGTGGTCTATTCTAGGTACAGTGCTAACAGAATCGCCACCAAAGGTAAAAATTGGGTTGATGACATGGGCTCATGCTTGGACCTACGTGATTGTAACCGTTTGGGCTATGTTAATCATTTAGCTCAAAACTTGTAATTGTTGCGAGCTGTAGACATAGAAGACGTCAATTGCCGCCACGCAACTGACAGCGTCGTTTTTGCGACGGTAATTTAGTGTAGTTACAACTGATGTAGAAAGTTAGCAAGTTGCCAACTTGCGGATAACAAGTAGGCTAGACAAACGAGTAGGCCACCTGAAATAGCCCTTCTGGCAGCCGTTCCGGTCTGATAGGATGGATGGACCGGCTGCGCGGCTTGACTTGACTCGACTTGACTCCCTACTCGGGTTTGGCCGCTTTTAGTCAGCAGCTATGCCCGGTGAGCGGGGTTTCGCTGAGAGAAGAATTCAGGCCCTTGACCGGCAATGCTTGTGTCTTGGGGGAACTTCGAGGACCTGTTATCTACTAGAGCACGAAAATACTAGGTATAATTCTGGGCTCATTAGTATAGTAGTAAAGACAAACCAAATACAGACAAAACGCCGACTAGCCACCGTGAGCAATGCGGCAAAGGTAACTAGATTTGGTACTCTTTTTCCTAGGTACTTCTTGAAAATCGTCATTTCTCATTAATATTAATTATGTTACGATTATATAGTTAGAGTATGGGAAGCAAGACGGTCTAAGCTCTATTCGTCTTCCTTCTCGCTAATGCCTGGCGTTATCTTCTCCTCGGGGTACTTGCGGGCAAACATGCCGAGGGCCTTGATGGGGAAGGTGAACTTGTAGTTGGGGTACGCGATCGTGCAGCTCTTATTGAAGACGCCCTCCATAGTCTCCTGCAGCCACTCGCCGTTGGCCTGCTGACGGTCCATGAGGAACTGGATCCCCTTGCGGAGAGGCTCCATGTGGGGGTACTCGGCCTCCATGAGGCCGATGAGAGCCCATGCCGTCTGCACGACCAAGGACCCTCTGGGGTGCTCGTGGTATTCCATCGTCTCACACGCCTATTGCTGTCAGTCAAGTCCGTCCTGGGTGGCTTTTGCACGGATCCTACCTTGTAGCTCTCAGACCAGCCACCGTCCTCTCTCTGCCTGGAGATGAAGAACTCGCACCCCCGCTTTGAGACCTTGCTCGTCTCGTAGACATCTCCAACACTCGCCAAGCTCTCCAAGGCGAACATGCCGGCATAGGTGAAGCAGATGCCCCAGCTGCCGTACCACGAACCATCAATGTTCTGGTGGGACCGGATCCAGTTGACGGCACGCTTGATGAAGATGCGGATATCGTCCTGTCGGTAGTCTGGCCAGTGCTTCTGGAAGAGCGACAGGGCCGTGACGCAGGCAGTCGTGCATTCGGGGTAGTCGTACTCGATCATGATGCGGCCAAAGACCTCGGCGGCGTTGAGCATTTCCATGTACTCGCCGCCGCGTCGTTTCTCGTAGGAACCTACACCTCCAGTCTCGTTCTGGTACAGGAGGATGGAGTCGACGGCGTCATAGATGCGCTGGTCTTCGAGGAGTTGAGGGTAGCCCTCCGTCTTCTGCAACATGATGACGGCCTTGAGCGCCTCGGAAATGCAGTCGCTCACGGCGTAGCCCTGCTCTCGGTTGCTGAATGGCCAGCCGCCCTTGCGCTGCTGGCGGTAGCACTTCTCCATGTCCTTGCAGTCCTCGCGAATCTGCTGCCTGTCAAGGAACCCGAGAGCCTTCTCGAGCATCGGGCGCCATCTGTCGTCGGTCTCGAGGCCAGCCGCTACGACGGACTGGATCATGAAAGCGGTATCCCAGCACTGGACGCCGTTGGTTCCGTTGCCAAGCATACCCTCGGCATTGACCCACAGCGAGTCCATGATCCTGTCTGCGTGTCTGCGGACGGTGTAGGACCCGGGCCCGTCCCGGATGTAGCAAACGATGTGGTTCATGGGGCCGTTGACGGGCGCCAATCCCAGATAGTCCGTGTTGGCGTCTTCCATGTCGACCAACTCGCTGGTCCATGCCTCGGCTTTCTCCTTGATATAGTTTGTTCGCAGATACGGGTTCCAGACGTTGACCAGCAACCAGTTGACCGTGTTGAGGAGCCATGTCTTGGGGTGGTAGTTGTCACCCGGCGCTATGCTGTTGCGGTGCGCCTTCCAGTTGATGGACGCCCAGTTCTCGGGAAACAACTCCTTCTTAAGCGACCGGATCAGGTCCGTCTCCTCGCAGCTCCAGCGCCTTGAGTAGACATAGGACATGGGCAAGAAGACTTGGCGGATGTGGACCCACCATCGCTCCGGGTGAATCGGCACCCATTTGGGCAGCAGCCAGATTTCAGGGGGGACGGGGTTGACAATGTCCCAGTCGACGATGCCCAAGACGGCAAGAAACCACTTGGACCAATGGGGTCCCTGGGTAGCACCCCCCAGTTCGTGTAGTCTCGCTCTGGCCTTAACCATGATGGGCTCGTCAGCATCGACGCCGACAAGTCGCAGGGTTGTGTAGTTCAGGGAGGTGCCAAACACGGTGCTGAGACCTTCGGTGTGGAGGCCCCAGCCGCCCAGCTCGGGGTGAGCTCGCGCAAAGAGGTAGTTCTTGATCTCGGTCGCGAAGGCAGACGAGATGGGCGTTTTGGTGGCATACCAGGCAATGACGGCGCTGGGCAGAAGGAACATGGGTCCGCCGTACTCGCACCCCCAGTCGCCATAGGGCAGTTGTAGCTTCTCCATGAACTCCAGGCCGTTGAGGGAGGCTTCGAGAGGGTTCTTGGGTTCGGGGAGGATTGGGAGGTCCTGTATGTGGGGGAGACCAGTCAGCGACGAAGGGAAACACAGGTTTACGGTGCGCCTGAAGGTGGGCTGACCAGTGGAAGACCCAAGTAGTACTTGTCGGCATAGGTTTGGGGCCAATTCTTCACAGCGTCGTCATCGTCGCCCAAGTACTTCCAGATGTGCCGGCCGTCCTCGTCCTTCATGCGCCATCTCGTGCGATCGGTCTTTGCGTCGACGCGGGGCTTCTTGGGCCATTCTTGTTGAGCAATGGCCTCAGCGACGCGCTTGCGAGACTGGACCGAGTCGGCGCCAAGAGTGCCATTGCTCGAGGCGAGAGAGGAAGATTTGTCGACAACCATGTTGCTGTGAGGTTGTCGCTCTGAGCTCGAGTTGAAGAAAGAAGCGCAGAACGAGGGTTGTCGAGAGACAAGTCCGAGGCCCAAGGTCGTACCAGAAAGGTCGAGGCCAAAGTGGAGGGGGAAGCGGTCGGTGGATTCATGCGTTTATGAATTGGCCCCTTGCATACCTCTTTGAGGCGGTGTCCAGGGAAAAAAAACCCAACATAAAGCTGCATGTGCACGGGAGAAACCCACCATACCCTTGCACAGCACACCCTGCTTGGATTGCCTTACAGGTACACATACGGATAACCTATGTCTATCTAGTTTAGGTAGTTCAGGATCCATTGGAGAGATGGTGTGATTTGCTAAGCCCCACGCTTCCAGCCGAGCCAGACCGCATCAAGGTTGCAACCAACCTATCGGAACATACAAACGTACTATTTGCAAGTTTAAGATCAGAGTTAGGGATCCTCACTGTTCCACTGCCTTCGTGTTTCCCGCCTGCCAGGGTTTTTGGTTCCTATCAAGGAATACGAATATGTACTGTAGCTTTTGCCGTCTGATTTTCGCCAGTTGGCAGATACGATTGAGGTTAGGGGCTTCAGGTGTTCGAAGCCTATGAGCACTCGCCGATAAGATAAGCAATTTGCGAAGGGAGCACGAGCCACCCCCTCCCGTCCCACCGCACCGAGCAACATGGCAATCTGGCACCATCTCCCTAAGGCAGGTACGAATACACTACACTACCTTCCTTCCAAAGTCCCAATCAGAGAACCATTAGCAACCGTTCATTTGCCAATGGGACTTTAATGTGGACCCGACTTACCCATCTCCCAACTTCTGCGCCAGTGTTGATTTGTTCTCCCTGATGCTCGCAACATTTCACCAGGCCCAGGCCAAGAACATGATACATCAACGCAGCGCACGGGACATTGTCTTTGTGCTTTTTTCGACACATCACGCACACTGTGGGCTGGCTCTTCGTGCCTTGCTCTCTCTCTCCATGGACTATGCTACATCTCCAGTGCTCAACGGCCGCCAGCAAGGCCGACTAACATCCCAGCCATCCCACACCAGCCAGTCAAGCAACGTGGTGACCATCCCTGATCGTGATCCTCGGCAAAATACCACAGGAGCCGCCATCACCAAGCTGGAAGACATTCTTGTCTCGGTCCAGGAATCTCTTCGTAGAAATGAAGAGATGTCTATCCCCTACAGATCCCGCCCGTCTTCAGCCAGCCGGTCAGCAGCCGACCCGGCCCGCTCTCGAACTCCCCGGTCTGCAGTTCGCTTTCCTGGCCGGACGGTCCACGAAGCCACCAAGTTCAGTGCGTGAGCGCCCGTTGCTGGATTCGATGGTCTCCTGACATTCCGGTCATGTAGGCCGATTAATGCGAATCCTGCAAATGTCACTTAGCGCCTTAATAGCCGGCCGAACCATCACCAAGAGGTATGTGATCAATGCCCTGTTGCTTGCCTGCTTGCTCTTCGCATTGTTAAAGGCAAGAGAGCGTAGGAGCATCTACTACCAAGATGAGAATCTCTTCAAGAAGCAAAGCGTCGTCGACAACCTCGTCGATGATCTGGCCTACACCCTCGGGCTTGGCCGGGAGGACCTTGGTATCGTAGGTGATCTCCATGCCAACGATGGTGCTTTCTGACTCTGGGGGTAGGTTGCTACGGGTAAAGGCTTGGTGGCAGGACCGATTTTGATCCGCACCAAGACTCATCACGACTTTGAATCGTCCTCGGAGGTGCCGTCCAATCTCGATGCATCTTCGAGCGCAACCGTAAGATCGCCGGCGGATGCCATTTTCTGAATGGGCAAGGTTACTGACGACTTTTCAGGGTGTCCTCATACCTCCGGCGAAAGACATCTCTCAGATTGACTTTGGCCGTGTACGATGGGTACTGGTCATTGAAAAAGATGTAAGACCCCCTTTCGTTCTTCTCCTGGGGCCTTTGCTGACTTCAAAGGCAACGTTTCGTACACTGGCCGGAGCCAGATACTGGGATACCTCTACCTGCGGAAGCGGCATTCTTGTCACGGTGCGCAAATCCTGCTGGGGTCAACCCGACTTTTGATTAGGCTTCTTCTGACAATCAGGTCAGGGCAAAGGCTATCCCGATCTAGTCACTAAGCAATTCCTCCATCTCCTCCACGACGTGAAGCCAGAGCTTCCAATCGTGGCCCTTGTGGATTACGACTCGGATGGCATTGCCATCATGCGCTGTTACAGCCATGGCTCGCGTGGACATGCACACGAAAGAAACACAGTCGTCCCCAGCATGACATGGCTCGGCATCAAGAGCGGCGACCTTGCCCCTCAGTCAAGCCTGCTCTACTCGCAAGGGCTGTTGCTTGGCGGCAGCCAAAGGTCATCTGTCACGACCTTGTTTGAACACTCGAGCACTCTTACCAGAAAGGACAGGAATTCAGCAGCCAGAATAATCAAGGAGATTGGAGAAGACGACTCTGATTGCGACATTGTGTGCAGACGGGAACTGCAGGTGATGTTGTTTCTGGGCATCAAGGCGGAGATTCAAGCTGTGGATGACGCCGGTGACATGTCGAATTGGCTTGACAGAAACATGAGGGATCACTTGTTCACCGATTAGAACCACCCGGACGATTTAGGTTCCCGCTGACCCGTTGATTGGCGCATTTGTTTGCAAACTTCACTTGGGCTGGCGCATCGCTCTGAATCACCAAACAGTTGGCGGAGGACTGTGTGTAGTGCGGGATACTAGTTTACACACTGTACCTCCACACACATCACTCGAAAATTTCTACTTTTTGCTTGAAGACTCACTCAGGCCCTCAAACAGCGCTCACCAAAAATCACCGAAAATGGCCCCCAAACTCTCGGAAGAAGAGATCGATGATCTGATTTACTTCTCGCGAGCCGGCGAGCTCGCCGATCTCCAGGAGACGCTCCAATCTCTATCGGAGCGCGAAAACGCCTCCGTCGGCGAGATCATCATAGCCGCCAAGGACGAGGGCAAGTCGACCTGCTTGCACATGGCCGCGGGTAATGGCCACATCGGTACGTTCTCTCTCTCCCTCTCTCTCGGATTCTTCCCAAGGGATCTGCATGATCTGCGGAACCTTTCGGCTGACATCCCGACAGACATCGTCAAGGCCCTCATCGCGGCCCTGGACGCCCGCCCCGCCGATGAGCGCAAGGCCTACATCGACGCGGCTAACGAGTTTGGCAACACGGGCCTGCACTGGGCGTGCCTAGGCGGTCACCTCGAGGTTGTCCAGCTGCTTGTGGCGCGCGGCGCGTCGCCAGCCGCGGCCAACGACAAGGACCAGATCCCGCTCGACTCGGCGCTCTTCAACGGCAAGAGGGAGGTGGCGGACTGGTTCCTGGCGCAGTCGGAGAAGATGGAGGGCGGCAACCAGGAGGAGGGCCTCAGCGTCGCCGCGGCGGGGGTCGAGATCGAGGACGACGGCGAGGAGAAGACGTCCGGGGAGGGCAGCAAGGCTTCATAGCTCAGCTTTTTACGAGTTAAAAAAAAGAAATAAAACGAGTGAACGACATTTTTGAGCTTTTGAATGTTTGGTTTCTGTGACGATACTATACTGAAGAGGGATAAGAACACCGGGAATTCCAAGTGAGAACCTTGAGATGGAGGAAGATGAGTACATTGGAGTACGTAAGTCCTTATTCATTTCTGTGCATTAAGTAGCACTTTGTCTCCTTGAGTAATCGAAACTAACTTCTACCCTTCGTCTATTTTATGAGCTTCACCAGCATTCAAGATATCAATACATGGCCAACGGAGAAAGGGGCCAGATAGGGAGCCCGCGATCTCTTGGTATCATGTAAGGCGGGACGGTATGACCACCATGGTTTCTGGCTGGGGCCTAGAGGATTTATCTAGTATATGTATCACGAAGCAGGGTTGTCGAGGGGGGAATTCATGTAGTTGAAAGTGGCTTGCTTTCCAGATAGCCGGATTGTCCTACGGAATGAGGCTTGGGTAGTATAGGCTTCCGTGTGCATCGATCCGTATTCCCAAGGGACCTTACATGGGAAGACGGTGTCACTCCGCAATATACTATTCGAGGCTAAAAGCCAGCTTCGTGACAATATGTCAATTTTCTAAAGGTTGGCATTCAAATAAAAAGAAACATGACCTCTCGGCGTCTATCTTGTTTGTTTGCTCCGACCCCCGGCCCTTTCTTGTCGAACGCGTAAGTAGGATGACTTTATTGCAGGTAGTTTTCCAATAACAGTAAACCAGCATGAGTTGCTCGAGTTGGGGGGCGATAAGCCTGGTACTTGTCAACCTTGAAGATGACCAGCACCTGCAGGAAACAAGTCGTATATCGGCCTCCGGTCCGAGTGAAGGCTATTCCTAAAGCACTTCCTCTGTTCCTCTCGCTCCACGTTCTTGCCTTCTGGTCTGTGAGCACCCCGCGAAACTTTCTCATCTTGGCCATCCTGCCCAATTTAGACAGACCGTAACAACTTCACCAGGAGAAGTCAATTGTGTTTCCCACACCCCGCTCAGACGCGTACGGTACTAGCCCTGCTTGAAGCCCTTGTATTTATTGCTACTCACTTAATTCGATGAATTCAAAGATGCGAATTCCCGCCGTAATCGCTGTACAAGAAAAATTCCGCCGTGGTATCGTAAAATTGCCGGACCAAGAGCAATGGCCAGTTGCCAGCAGTAATTCAACCATGATCGCTTTGCAAACTTGCTACATCTACTCTCAAAGGAAGCAAAAAGAAAACAAAGAAAGACGCCTGCTCAAAGTCGAAAAACCGACTCCGATGGAAACTTGTCCGACTAGGCAGGACAGCATTTGCACTGTATCGTTGTTAGCGACATTAGACGGTAGGAACTAAATCGTGAGGAGTACGTACGGTCATCGATCCCTTGTTCTCTACGGGCTGGGAAAGTAAGGTGCAAGACGAAGGCGGAGCCGTCTCTGTTGCGTTACAGACATTGATTCCGCTCAAACCATTGCAGACATCCAAACCGGACTAAACAGGACGGGTGAGTTTGAGCTGAACCTGCTCCATAATGGGACTTAGTTGCAAACTTACGCATTCCGTGGTCCGCGTAGTACAGGCGGACATAACAGAGGGCAGAGAGACCATCAGGAGTGATAGGATACCGAAGGCACGCATTGTGAGGTTGTGTAGTAAGGCGGTCTGGAATGTGGGATTGGTAGGTAGTAAAAAGAGATTGTAAGGCTTCTAGGGTAGATTTAAGGACGGTAATGGAAAAGCTATACAGGATCGTTTGAAGTCAAGGTACAGATAAGACTGCCCATTTATATTTGCCATTGTGAGCAGACCGCAGGTCGTATTGAATAACTCCACTAGACTTATCCGTAGTTACTACTAGTATATCGTTAACGAGGAAATGATCTATCCTGAATCATTGGATGTAAGATCTTCCCCCCAAACAGGTAATATTCATGGTGAAACTCCGCCATAGCGTGGTAATGTGGACAAACACAGGGCCAAGAGCGACAATCGGTATCCGTATCCAATAATGCCCACCTATGATCGCCCTGCAAGACTGGATCCCCCCACAAGGTAGAAAGACTAAAAAAGGGCTAGTGACTCAGAACTGCAAGACAGCCGCCCCTGAGGGTGTAGCCGAGGGTGCCGCTGAGGGTGCGATCGACGCAGCAGGGCAACAAGTGCACTGGGCCACAGTCAGTGACATGGATAGTAGTCGGATCAGAGGGAAAACACACATTAACCTCTCCGCGGCTTGGGTTACTATATTCATCCTTCCAGCACCCTTGGATTGTCTCTGTCGGACGACAGACACCGGCTCCGAACTCGTAACGACAAGTTGTAGCAGGGGTCTAGTCATGAACTACGGTTTAGAGCCAATCCCGTTTCGGCAAGGCTTGTGGTGTTTACAAACGTACGCATGATATTTTCCGATCTATACAGTCTTGCCCGGACGCAATGGACACCAGAGATGCCGTGAGGAGCGAGATGATACTGGACGAACGCATTGCGAGTTGGTGCAGTGGGGCAGGCTGGACGTGAATGGTTGAAAAGAAGAATCTATGAATAATCAAGAACTAAAAGAGTGCGATGGCGGGTTAAACTGGGACTGCATCAAGCGAGGAAAGCGGCCTATTTGACTTGGGAGTTGTAGACATGTCAATTGACAATGTTAATATTGTCAGTATATCGTTAACGAAGAGATGGTCTATCTCGAACTATCAAATGCAAGATCACACCCCGAGATAGGCAATGGCATATAAAGTTTGAAATAGCGGCGGGTTCTCTTTTATGCCCAGTAAATAGTGCGATTATACACGAAACTCGATTCTCTTGGCTTACTTAGGAGGTGAACTGTGGAAGTGTGGCTACTATGACAATCTATAAAGAAGCGGTACCTTGTGGTCGGTTGCACGTAGAGGCCCGGCCCCCCGGTTTTGTTTATTAGGTATACTGTATGCTGGTGTAGGCCTTTAGAACCTCGGAACAGCGTGTTTATCAGACATGTCCAACACGTTGCACAAGAAAGAGACTAGGCGTAATCCTCGTCTTTTCTTGGTTCGCTACCAAGGCGTCTAGAATCGCGTCCTGCTCAGAAACGGGTGTCGTCAGGCCTTGCCGGGAGTGCTCGAGTCAGTGACACGGCGGTGTATCCCTGCCTGCTTTACTTCGCCCTGTAGCGCTGCCGGGGTATGTGTGTCAGGCGGTAGCCAGCAATGTCACCCGTCTACTATAGGACATGTCTTTTGCATTAATGGTTCTGGAACACTAGGCCGTCGCATGTCCGCGGGTGCTGGTATTTGGGGAAAGAAGACATGAGAATGGCGTGTTCATGCGGCGGCACAGCCATCGCGTACCAAGGCTGAACTGGACGCACAGCCATCGCATCGCGTTCCAAGGCTTTTGTCTCCGGCCGGTGTGACTCCGCGGCCGGAGGCAGCCCGCCAATCGCAGGGTTTGTTTTACGGCTCCCGGAGAGCTATTTGATGCGACCGCATCCGCAATCGATTAGCAACAAGAAGAATAACACGAGCAACAACAACGACAACAAAACACACTGTCCCACAGTCAATTTAAATCAAACAGTCGTCCAACTCTAATCCGGTCTTGCATTATCCACCTTAAGCAGCCCCTGTACAATCGGCAGTCGGTGGTACCCATGACACAGCCAATGAAGCGCCCTCTCACCGAGGCCGAACTTCGCAGGGCCGAGGACTGCGCCGACGAGAACGCCAAGCTCGCGGAGTGCTGGGAGAGCCAGCAGGTCGCCATCGCGACATGCGAGCGGTCCGACCACCTCAACAGGTACGCAGGCTATCAGACGATGCCCGTCCTGACGATCGACACCTTGTTGCCCATCGAGCAGCCCGCGGCGGACGTGCGGCGAAAGCAGCAGCAGCAGCAGCAGCAGACGAAGAGGCAGGTGGCGGAGCGGACGATCCGCGAGCTCCACAAGGTCAAGGAGGACAAGTGGGCGGCGCCGAGGCCGTGCTACTACAAGTACCGGTCGCACGAGCGGTTCGACATGTACACGCAGGAGGCGCGGATCAAGGCGGCCGAGACGTTTGACACGCTGGCGAAGCAGTACGTGACGGTGTGCATCGCGGGCTACGACCTGCGCGAGACGCGGCGGGGGATGGAGTCGCTGCGCATCGACACGCCGCCGCGGGTGGTGTGGGTGGACCTGATGAAGGTGCTGGAGCACCAGACGCGCGAGACGGGGATCCCGGCGGAGCTGCGCAAGTACACGGACGACAACGTGACGGTGCGCCACGGCCGGTACGACCGCCGGCCCGGGGAGCCGCAGGGCGAGCACGGGATGCCGAGCGTGCGGCTGCTCGAGGTGCTCGGCCCGGCGGCCGCGAGCCACCGCGCGGACTTTAAGAAGGCGGAGAAGGAGTCGGTCGCGCTCAAGAGGATCGCGAACAGGGCCCGGAATGGTATTTCGTAGACGGGGGGGGGGGGGGGGCGATGGGTAATTCACATAATAGAATCGAATCACGGTGTGCGCGAACATGTCGTTCCGCCATGTTACAATGAGGGCTGCTTCCATCCAGTTCGGTTCCGTCTGGCTGCCCCGTGACAAGAAAATGGCGGCATTGGGGTTGTTCGTGTTGTGTCTTTGTACTGAGGTAGGTAGTTGGTTCTCTTGATTCATTGGAGAGGCAGTGAGCGAACGACATCAGCATCCTCGCCAATCACCTGAAACAACCAGTCGCATACCACTAAGCACTCAGTCCCATCGAAATGTAGCCAGCTGCAGCCTGTTGTTATATTTGACAGACATAGGAAGGATGCCCGCCGCACATATCGGCCCAGCTGATTCTTTGCCAAATACCTTTTCAATTATTTCTATCTCGTGTAATACCTCTAGTGGATTGTGGAATTGTGTTCTGGTAGTTTAACATCACTTTAAAGTCGCCTCCAGATACAAGTTGTTGAGTACGCCAAATACTCTTGTCATTCTCAACCCATAAGTAATTTTACAGTAACGTATCTTTGTGTTCGGCTAAGATTATATAGCCTACTTTATGAGATGTAATATAATACCCTTTCGACTCCGGCAAGTGCCTCGTTATCGTCTGGTGCATCATTCCACCGCGACGTCTTTCCTGGGGAACTCAAAACTGGGCAACACCGCTATACACCCCCTTCAGCCAACGCATAGCTTGGGTCAAGCCCAAATTATGCCAGGGAAACGCAGATCCAAGAGGCATGTACATATTCCAGATTGAGCAACCTTGATTGAGCAGGAGCTATGTCAGCTTGACTTTAACGGGCATGGGGTCTTGCAAAGAATTACCGTGGAAAAGCAATCGGTCACAAGGCTTAGTTTTCTTAGACCGTGACTTCTGTAACCACCTTGGTGATTCCGTCAGGCTCTGAGAAGGGGACCACAGGCCAGTTATGAGGCTCCGCCTCGTCGGCGCTGAAGACCTTGAAAATGGTGTTTGGTGACGCCTCCACCGGAGCGGCTTGCACCATGGCTGCGGCGAGTGTTGCGGCAAGAAAAAAAAGGCGGGCGAATGAGGGCATGTTTGAGGGTTGGTTTCGACGGGACGTTCAATAATGGATTGATGCTTCTTTGCAGGGGCCAAGAAAATGATGGGGGGAACGATGCGCTTGTGTGGGTTAACACTGGGAACCACTGAGGGTATATATACACTTTATAACCGAACCCCTCCCCCCAAAAAGGTCGGATACGGAATCTGTTCGGTTCGTTTTATCATCGAATTAGTTGTCGTCCTATTTTTATCGAGACTATTTAGCTGCGAAGTTCAGCTCGGTCTATAATGTAGACTAATTAGGAAGCTCCTTTTCATCAACCAATAGCCCAAAGAAAACTTACTCAGCTCCGCGCTGCATTTACCCACAAAAAGGGCTCACTCACTCAGCAACACACAGCCAGTTAGTCCAAGGCAGGATTTCAACATGGGTTGTTTCCTCGCTAGTGATTGTTTGCTTCCCTAGGCGTTAGTTGTCAAGCCAGACTCGGTGATCGCTTACTCAGACCCATGACCTTGGCAGCAGTGTGTCGGCTTTGCAGGGACTAGATTCGAGGAACGACGGTTATGAACAATCCACGGTGATGCGAGGTCAAGTGAAAAGACGGTCTTTTCGAAGGCTTAAAAGCAGAGGAGTGTTCCGCTGTTGCAGTTTTATTTCAGAACGCAAGTGCCAGCGAAGAAACTACCTTCTCAAACAACCTCGTCGGCAATCAGCCATCTTTGTTTTCACTCGACACGACACTACACGCGTTTGCTCAAGTCAACGCCGTAGAATAAAGAAAAAAGCAACAACTTAATACCCATCACCACAAATATCAAACACGAAGATGCATCTCCCAACCATCATTGCGGCTCTGGGGCCCGCCAGCCTCATCTCGGCCTACACGGCCCGTTACAGCAAGAATTACTGCGAACAAACCCGTACCGTGGTTACAGCATACAGCGAAGGCTTGAACTATTGCTACAACATCGATGGCGCAGCTTCAGTGCAGTTCACCGATGTCGGGGCCCCTAATCGATGGAAGTGCGTTTCCTACGCTCAATCCGGCTGCCAAGGCTCGAGACTAGAACTTTTTGGCGGCGGTAGTACGGGCACGGGTTGCGCCAACAGCCCAATCGGTTGGATTTACTCTTACTCGTGTGTTTTGACTTGAAAGGTAGAGGAGAGAAATGGACATGGGCTTGGTAGATTCGGGCAGTAATATGGGGTGTCGTGAGTGGTAAAGGGCAGCGAATTCCAACTGTTAGAGACTAGAGGATTATGCTATGTAGCTTCCATCTAAGTATGTATGTGTCGCAAAAACAACTTTGTTAATTGCGGGCAGAAACTAACGCCTTATATCACTTCGTGACAGTATGCCAGGTATTAAACCCGACCATCTCCCCCATGCATTCCACCATCGCGCTTTCCCAAGGGCGCTTGACTAATACAGGGATATGTGGAGAGGTGAGCCGAAGGAGCCGCCTGCCTCATCTCATTCCCCGCATTGGCACCCTATCCCACCCCCCTCCCCCTGGCGCCTGAGGCGTAACTTTGCCAGTCAATTCCCCCCGCAATCCCCGTCTCATCCAATCTCACCCCGTCACAAATCTCACCATCCACCGCGACATCTTCACCCCCTCCTTGGCGCAAATCACTTCCTTCCACGGATGAGGAGCGCACTGAAAGCATAGCCATCCGAACGGCATCTCATCGCCTCCGGATGAACGACCCAGAAAGAACAGCCGACGATGCTCTCGTAACTGCGCTTGATGGCGAGCCTCCCGTCTCCCGGTCAGCATGGCGGTGCTGGACCCAACAACTACAAACGCGCCAGTCGCAAAGGCGCGCCCCGTCGCTTCGTCTGCGGCCACCCAGGCTGTGATAAGCTCTATTCGAGAGCGGAGCACCTTCAGAGACACCAGTTGAACCGTAAGCCCTTACGCCGGGGCGTGTTGCTATAGTCATCCTTGACGCGGCTGACGCGATTCATCAGACAACCCGAAGGACATCTTCATCTGTGACACCCCAGGCTGTGACCAAAAGTTCGTCCGCGCCGACTTGCTCTCGCGACACAAGAAGCGCCATTCTTCCTCGTACATTCCACGGAACCGCGCGCCCAGCTTCAGCACTTCTGTCACCTCCGCCGCAGTCTCATCGCCAACCTCGGCCCTCCCGCCACGGACGGCGACGTTCCCCCTGCCTTCGTCCAGCGGGCCTCATGACGCCGCCATCCTTCTCACCCCGGACTCCAATGCGACGTCCACACCGATGACGGCCGCATCGGATCCCCCCATGTCGCAGCAGACGACGAGCATCGGCCAGCCGTCGACATGGCCATCCATCGACGACATGGCGGTGGATATGATGCCTCCGAAGCACAGCTACTACGGCCGCGAGCACGTATCCCTGTCCGAAGCACCGCCAATGATGCCATCATTCGCTTCCGTCGGCTTCCAACCGCACGAGGCTTTGTCGAGGGAGAACTTTGCCATGTGGTTGTTCGACCCCCAAGCCAGTTTCGGCGACCCTAACGGCATCGCCAATTTACCCTTTCTGGAAGGCGGCCTTGAGTCGGCCTTCAACAACGACATCCACTACGACTACGAGTCCCTCACGAGCCGCTCACAGCTGGACCCTACCCCGCCATGCCAGGTGGAAGTCAGCGATGGACACATCAGCGAGCATCGCCGGCAGGAGGTCCTCCGATGGCTTCGCGTTTTCCGACAGAAGCAGCCCAAATACGAGCCGCGGATTGTGAGCCTGGTGCAAGAGAGCGGCGGAGACCTGCCTGCTCTGAACCTGAATATGATGAGGGACTGTCTGCAAGAGTACTGGGAGAACGTCTCGCCGAGGCTGCCCATCGTCCATCAGCCAACGTTTTCGCCCAACCGCTGTTCCATCTTTTTGCTGATGGTCATGATTGCTCTTGGGGCCGCCTCCCTTAGCAGCAGGGACTCGACGGGCAACCTGGAACAGTATGGAGGATTTGCTGATGTCATCATCTCTAGCGTTCGATGGGAGATCCTCACCGCCGAGGAAGCGTCACCACCAGTGGGGTTGTATATCGCCCAGTCGCTGTTGTTGCTCGAGTTTTACGAGAAGATGTTCTCATCCCGGCGCATGCACGAACGAGCACACATCTACCATTCGGCCACTCTGACCCTCTTGAGAAGAGGGAGCCCCCTGATCGGGAAAGGAGGCAGTGAATCGCCCCCAGAAGAAGCAGCCCCGACGGCGAACGACGGGGTCTCGTCTGACTCGAGGACGTGGTGGGTTCGGTGGGCGGAGAGCGAGTCGATGCACCGTGTTGTCTTCGCAGCCTTCATGATGGACGTGGTTCACGCAGCCATGTTTGGACACGCTGCCGACATGGCGCCTCACGAGATCCGGCTTCCATTGCCATGCGACGACGGCCTCTGGACCGCGCCAACTCCCGATGCCTTTCGCCAACTCGATGGGAACTATAGGATGTACGGGATCAAGCAAGTGTCTTTCCTGGACGGGCTGAAAAGCGCTCTGCACGGCCAGGAAGTCAAGACGCACACTCTTGGGCGCATGATCATCATGTCGGGCCTGCTCAGTGTTGGGTGGCATCTATCCCACCGGGAGTCCCATCTCAAGTGGCTCGATCTGCGGACACCTAGCACGGAGACGCAGGGCGGGTGGAAAAAGATCCTTCTACGCGCGTTCGACGAGTGGAAAGAGAGCTTCGACAACGCTGTGGGAGCGAACGATATGTTTGAAGTCCCGGGGCAGCCGTCGAGCTCCAACGGCCCGATTCACTCAGCCGCCGTGCTCTACCACTTGGCACACATCAGCCTCCACGTGGACATTGTCGACTGCCAGGTATACGCGGGGGCCAGATACTTGGTCGGTCGCAAAGTCTCCACCCGCGACCACTCCAATGCGGTCGCGCGCATGCGGACCTGGTCCAACGCTCCATCAACTCGCCACGCTGTCCTCCACGCCTTCAAGCTTCTCTATCGCGTCCTCGTCGACCAGCGGGGACCCAAGCGACGGACGAGCAGCTTCGGCTCCCTACCGGAACCCGTGTCCGTCTTTTATACCTGCCGCAGCGAGCCAGATCCCCATCGGCCGTGGATCATGTACTACGCGGTCCTGACGATCTGGTCTTTTGTGCAGGCGCTGAGCATACCCACCAAGGACGCGCCACCCGCGAGATACAGCGAGATCGCTCGGTACCTGGAGCACTTTGCGAGCTTGGAGGAGCTTACCGATGAGGTGGCCGGGGATCTCAACGAGAGGCTGCCGGAACTATTGGACCTGCTGAAGACGAGCCTGGAGCAGTCTCACTCGGAGCTTCTGAGGGAAGCCAGTGACAGGCTGAAGGTCTGTCGGGAGATGCTGAAATAATGAGACACGCTGGCTGTTCAACTCATTGTAGTATGCACAACGGTCGGAGCGGCCAAGACAACCCAATCAGGCACCGGAGATTCTCGGCGTCGCTGGTGGGCCGGATGGATGACGAAACAATTTGAGTTTCTATCCGCTCATCATTGGTCAAGGTAGTTGCACAACGGAGACTCGGATAGTCTTAAGAATAGAAGATCTTTACGCAGCTTGTTCCATAACATACCAGGGAGACCAGGGCTGAGCAATTCATATATATATATATATATTATATGTATGTACACAAATTCATAGGTTACACTGGATGGCGTGTTGTCGCTTGCTTATTGCACGTCATCAGATATATGGAACACCGCGAGCTCTAGAGTGAACAACGGGAAAAGCCGGTCATCAAACTAGACGGACCCAATACGGCAATGATCGAGAAGTACCGCGGGAGTTGGAGTCTGGCCTACGGGACGTATGGCTCCTCCAGGATCAAGTCTCGCGAGTTGAGCCCGTCCCGTATTCGATCTTAGGCGAAAGGGGAGGGAGAGGCCATTCCAGATAATGTAGCGAAGGCGAAGTAAAGAAAAAGTGGTATGGTGTGAATTAAAAGAAGAAGAAGTCTAGCAAGAGTTCTGTGTTCCGTCGCCGCCCCCTCTCTCTCTGGCCCAAACGGACCAATCCCCTAAGTACACGATTGTTGCCTCGGCTTCTACCCCTCTTGCCCGGGCTATTCCGCAGCTTTAGCCGGACCTGCGGCCGGAGGCGACGCGGGGGGCGCCGCCTTGGCGGCCTCCGGGACGAAGATGGCGAACTCGCCGTTTATGTTGGCCACCGACAGCGTCAGCTCGTTCTCCTCGGCCTCGAACTCGAGCTCGCCGAGGGCGGGGTCGATGATGAAGGCGTTGATCTGGCTAAAGAGGCGGCCGATCTGTCCTTTGCTGACGTCCAGCGTGTCTGCAGGGGGTGGGCTGTGTTAGTCGTCAAATCTGGTTGAAGAAAGATAAAAGGAAAAAAATGGAAAAATAAGGAAGAAGTTGAGAAGAAGAAGAAGCAAGAAGAAAAACTCACTTCCGGGGTTCATGATGAAGTCGACCTTGGACAGCGTCAGGCCCTGGGCGCCCTCGGCCATGTTGATCCTGTAGGAGACGGGCTCGACGGCGACGAAGCCCGGGGGCGCGGCCGCGGGGCTCTTGTTCTCGGTGACGGTGAGGGTCCGGCCGACGGAGTTCTGGAACTCGACTTCGAGACGGCCGTTGGTCTGGGGAGGGGGGAAGAAGCGATGTTAGTTGTGCGTCGAGTTTATGAAGGGGGGGGGGGGGGGGGGGGGG
>JASUDE010000112.1:93943-122072 GCA_034509685.1 Colletotrichum cereale
TACGCCGGCAGGAAAAAGCACGTCCTGTTTGACTCCCCCGCCGCCCAGTCGCATGGGGATCATGAAGCGGCCCTCGATCTCCTGCTCGCCCGCCTCGCCTTCAGCCTCGCCTCCCTCTTTGGCGCCCTCTTTGGCGCCCTCCTTGGCCCCTTCTTTGGCCCCTTCTTTGGCCCCTTCTTTAGCACCTTCTTTGGCTCCTTCCTTGGCTTCTTTCTTGGCTTCTTTCTTGTCGCCCTCCTTGGCCTTGTCGGTAGCGGCCTCGGAGGGTACCCGCTTCGCGATGTTCAAGACCGCCATCGCGCTATCTAAGGCGGCGCCGTCGCTCCGAGACACTGCGGCGGTGACCGGGTCAGCGGACAGGGGCAGCGAGGTCGCCAGCAGCAGCTGCGAGGAGAAGAAGATGGTGAGTGCCGAGAACTTCATCGCGGCGGTTAAACGATGGACGGTACGTTTCGAGAATAAATAAAATAAGGGACGAGAGGAGACCAACGCAGTTGGCTCGTGTTAATTGGGCGGACTGGCCGCGGAGAAGGGAAAATGAGGTGAGTGAAAAGAAGGGAACTGAAATGAGTGAATGACAGAGCGCACAACAAACACAAGAAGCATTGGGAATACGGTGCAAGCCCGGAGGTCAACGAGGTTATATGTCCCGACGAATGCCATCCCCTCCAACCCGAATCTCGTGGTCGACAACGCCGGGGGGAGGGCGGGTGAAAGCCCGCTGGTCCAATTCTCGTCTTGGACGAGGCTAGTCGACGATTTTGCCAAGCAGTTTGGTGCCATGAAACCCACATAAGACCACTAAGACGGATGGGTTACCTGTCTGCCCACCATCCGCGCTGCCAAGATCGCCAAGAGGCATCTCGGCGAGCAGAGTATCCCCCTCTCTCCCTCAAGAGCTTCCTAAACGGGAAACAGCAGCAGCCAGAAGCGGTGCACGGCGCGCCCGCGGCAAGTCATCCCTGTGTTTGCTCGAGTGACCAACATTGGCGCCGCTTGGCGTTGTGGCAACTCGTCTCTTCTTTACAGTTTTTTTTGGGTATTTGGCTCATGCGGGAGGGGGGGCCAGGCAACCTGTCTATGTCAAACCAGGCACTTAGTACAGTCGGTAAGTGCAATAAGTGCACGATATAGGAAGAGAGACCTGCTGTTGGAGAAATTCGGGTCTCTTCCATGCACAGTTACGAGACGGATTGGAAGACGACGCTAAGCTTAATCTACGTCAGTGTTTGTTTATTGCTGCAAGTTACGTCAAGCCCCATTTATCAATCAATCCAGAGTGTTCCTTCGTCTCGCGGTCCGGAAAAGCCCTGGATTAGCTTCGTGGGGCACTAGTGTATATTTTGACCACTCCAATACCCATATTTGTCCATCGATCCCGCTCCGTTCCCCCACCCTCCCGAACCGCATCCTAGTTAACCCTGAATCTCGGCTGCCTTTTCGTTTTGGGCGTGGTTTGCTCCGTGTGTTCCCCTGCGGCTGCGGGTCTCGGATGACAGGTGTCATAGGGCTAAACTTAGACTCTCAAACGTGGTTCTTCTAACCGTCGAATTAGCAGCGGTAGAGGCCCCTGTCCCTGACCCCGTCCCTCCCCCCCTGCTCTACGGATCACCTCCACGCCGATAAGCTCTTCTTCCCCAGGCAAGCCAGGGCAGGGGGGTCACGCGACTAATGGGTCTCTGAAAATTGAATGCGTCCATACAGGTAGGTAGTACTATGTATTATCTAGCGCCTTCTGCGTGGGAGGGCTGTCGGCCGAACCTGCTCTAACCTGAAACACCACCGCACGGAGATACCGCACGACCGGTTGACCCTTGTTTGTGATCGGTCTGCGGGTGATGGATTTCGTCATTTTCTTTTTTTGCGTGCTTCGTTTGAAGCTTGAAATAGAACATATACGGGAAGAGAGAAATAGACCAGCATGCAGGCGGAAGCCCGAGACCATCTTCTTCTAAACATCTCCTAGAAAGAAACTCAGATGGGGAAGACGATGAAGGAGAGGGAAAAGCTTCCCCGTGCCTGAATGATGACCACTAGGCAACGGCATTTTTGTTCGTCTTGTCAGCCCATTTCTGACTTGCTCCCCATGGGGTGTGCGGTGGCATCCCAGTAAGGTGAAGCTTTGCCCATCTTCTTGGCCCTCCCACTTTCTCGGCGCGCTTCCGTCGGTGACGGCCCTGCTTGGGGCCTGCAGCTGCGTGTATTTCGGGACAGTGGCTGGCTTCAGCGGTGCACCTTGTAGTGTCGAGCTTGGCGAGACAGCCCCTTGGGCTGCATTACCTAGCAATCGGCTTTTCAAGCCAAATGCGTTCCTCGGAGGAGGCGACGGGCTTGGCAAAGGCTTGCACCTCGGTTAGCTGAGTTGAGGCTCAGAGAATCAAGCAAATGGACGGACCCCACGGCCAAGCGCCGAGTCCTTCTTGGCTTATTTCTTCCTTTCTCACACTGACAAACCCGACGCTTGGTTCCTAAGGGTACCAAGACCTCCTTGCACTACCTGCACCCATGCAACGCGGGGAAATCATATGACTAATCGCTGCATTCGAGAAAAGGGCACCGAGGCCCGTGGCGAAAATTCGGCCCGGGAACGCCATGCAAAGACGGGAACCGGCGCTTGATCCGAATTTGGGACAAAAGTGGAGACGAAATCCGGTCGGGAACCGGGGGCTCGGTTCCGGCTGCTCACAGCACGTTCCTCCTGCCTAATCGGATCTCGAGGCACGGCCCATCTTCAACCCCTCACTTCGGCCGTCAGCTCAACCTTCACAGCCACCTACCTACAACAACTCAATAGATATTACCTACCCGCTCCATACTACTACTTCATCCATATCGCCGCGATCCAAAGCAATCTAAAAATGGTGACCAAAAGACTGGCGCGATACGGTGATTGGGAGAGCCCGATCACGGTCGATACTGTCACCTCCAAAAGCTGGTCCGTCACCTCGCCGCGGGTGCATGTGGGTTGAATATCCTCAATAATCGAAATTCGGCGTACTGACCGCGTTCCCCCCCCCAGCGCAAAACTGGCCGCGCCTTCTTCCTCGAGTCCAAGGACGATGGCCGCCAAAGCATCATCGAAATCACGCCGGATGGCCTGAGGGATCTGCTTCCTTCCCCTTACAGCGCCAGCAACACCGTCTATGAGTATGGCGGTTCGGCGTACGACGTAGTCGCAGACGGGCGCATCATCTTTTCCCACAAGGACAACACGGTCAAGATGCTGGATCTCGACACCCGCGACGTGTCCGATCTGACCGGCAACCCGGTGCTGCGGTATTCCAACTTCAACGCAAACTCCGATCGCCCGTGGGTGCTGGCCATAGAGGAGGACCATACGATCCCTACACCAAAGGGCATCCGGAACTACATTGTGGCTATCAATGCGGACAGTGGCGAAGTCAAGCGGGTCGTCCAAGGGGCCGACTTCTACTACACGCCCCAGTTCAGCGTGGACGGCAAGAGGCTGGTGTGGATGGAGTGGGATCAACCCAACCTGCCTTTCGCGGCAGCCAAGATCTTTGCCGCTGACTGGACGTCCTCGGCGAGCGTCGAGAACGCGGTGTTGGTTGCGGGCGAGAACCGCGAGGGCGCCGCCGAGCCCCGATGGGGCCTCGACGGTAGTCTGTTTGTGTGCATCGAGACCGACGGGTTTCGGAAGCTGTTCCGCCTGGCCCCCGGCACAGAGAAACCATCGCAAGTCAAGCTCGAGGGACTAGAGGACGCCGAAATCGGGGAGATCCGTTGGTTCCAAGGGAGGTGAGTAATCGACGGGCCGTCCGGGGTTCGCCGACGCAGCGATGCTAACAACTCTCGAGTCACACGTATGCGCCGCTGTCGGCCCGCTACATCGCGGCCGCTGCCATCGTTTTCGGCCAGGCGAAGCTGATCCTCATCGACCTCGAGACGAATGACTGGAAGCCTATCGGCCCGCCCGAGATCTGCGGCGTCGTGTTCGACGCCCTGGTGCGGATGAGCGACGAGTCCCTGCTTCTCGTTGCCGACCAGACCGCCTCTCCCTCCGCGCTGTACAAGATTGACATCTCGACGGGCGAGACAACGACTGTTCGGGAGACGACGGACGAGAAGCTGGAGGAATCCCTCTTCTCGCGACCGGAGCTGGTCCGTTTCCAGTCAAAGGGCTCGCCGTCGCGCACCATCTACAGCACCCTGTGGATGCCGCGCAACCCAAAGTTCCTGGCTCCCGACGGCACGCTGCCCCCGCTCGTCATCTCGTCCCACGGGGGGCCGACGGGCTACACGGGCTCCGGGCTCAAGCTGCGCACGCAGTACTTCACCGCCCGCGGCTACGCCTACCTCGCGCTGAACTACACGGGATCGACCGGCCACGGCCGGGACTACCGCGAGGCCCTATTTGGCCGTTGGGGCGTCGTTGACGCGGACGACGCCGCCGAGGTCGCGGACCACCTCGTCGCGGCGGGCCGCGTCGGCCGCGTCGGCATCGTCGGCGGGAGCGCGGGCGGGTACAACGTGCTCCAGGCGCTCGTGCGGCACCCGCGCACCTTCGACGCCGGGTTCTGCGTGTGCGGCATCAGCGACGTCGCCAAGCTAGACGAGTCGACGCACAAGCTCGAGTCCGAGTACATGGGCGCGCTCGTGCTCGACCCGGGCATGACGGCTGCGCAGAAGGAGGCGCGGTACCGCGAGCGGAGCCCCCTCTTCCACGCAGACCGGATCGAGGCGCCGCTGTTCCTCCTGCACGGGGTCGAGGACACGGTCGTCCCCATCGAGCAGGCCAGGCTCGTCTACAGGGCCGTCAAGGACAAGGGCGGGGACGTGAGGATCAGGGAGGTGGAGGGCGAGGGGCACATGTTTGGCCAGCCCGGGAGCCCGAGGCTGTGGCTCGAGGAAGAGGAGGCCTGGTGGAGGTCGTACTTGATTTGAAACGGGTCGGGGTGGGACGGGAGGGTGTGGGAAGGCGCTCGGGTCGGTAAGGTTGGAATGACGGATGAACTCTCCCCGAGGCTTTGTCTGCTGGTTGTGCACACAGGTATCGAGAGAATGAGGCCATGGTTTCTGTGATGACAAAAGTGGACCTACAGTTGCCACTGCTACAACTGCTATTAAGTACTATCACGACAGTTTCTAAGACTGTCTTGTGGCAAATTTTCGTATCGATGAAGTCTGGACGCCGAGGCAAGAAAGAGGTTGGCAAGCTTTAGTAAATTCTACTGGAGCAGAGAGTGGCTGTTAGTTAGTGGCAGGAGATGGAAGCCCAATAATTTGCTTTACCTGACTAATCGGTCATTCCTTGATCGAAGTGGGCTGACATCTGGAGTGGAGTTAGAAATTGAGATATAGTCCTGCTCAACTGCGTTAAACAATACTACCTTGGTTGCTTTAAACTTTCAAGAAGGAACATTAAAGTGTGGCGCTGCTAGCGTGGGCTTAGCGTATGATACCCACATAGTATATCGTAGCTTCGCCATTTCCGTCCAAACAAGGCCAGGGCTCCGCTTCGGGTCAAAGACGTCGGATTTAGAAAGTCTCGAGAGTTATCCTAGTTTCTTGCTTCAGGCTATATTTCTTGACTGTCTTCTATCTTCTGCGTAAAAGAATGCACGCTATTCCGGACATTGCAGCACATGGCGTAACAGTGGATATCCAAGTCGATCTTGAGGGGTCACTCATTCGAGGTGGGGTAGAGTGCGAGCATCATGATCGTTTGCTTCTATCTACACTCCCAATGCAAAAAAGGGGGTTCGAAAAATAGTCTTTACTGAGCTGCTGAGCTGCTAAGACTGCGACAAAGAAGGCTCCAGGCCCTTATGAATTGCAATCTTAATTCCAACGGGATCTGTGGCAGAACCTCCCTGGATCCGTAGTCATGTTGCAAACTGCCGCCTGCCATAGCAATGCAACGAGCCCACCTAGTAGGCTGCCAATGGTGTCACCAGCGCCGATAATACCAAGACTCAGTAGACAGTCCGAGTGGGCAGAGACCGCTTTGAGAACGCCGTCAAAGACCTCGATATATACCGCACCCCCCAACAAGCCAGAACCAAAAGCCACCATGAGCACGACCCAGCTTGCACCGAGGAAGAAGACGGAGTCTGCCAGCAAAAGAGCCACCATCCAGGCCAAGAGAATCAAAACAACCCTGTGGTTCCCGAGTCGGAGTGAAATTGCTGATAACCGTGCTGTAAAGTTTCCAAGGTACAGCGCAAACGCAAGTGCAGAGGTCCATGAAAGAAGCGAAGAAAACGAAGAGCCATCGAGGGCGAGGGCTGCGCCGGGAAAGACCATAGCTTGCGCAGCTAAGGCAAGAAGAAGCGTAGGTAGGTACTTTGTCGTCACTGCGGAGAGCATTCCGGAGTTTCGAGTTGACTTCCTTGAAGCTTTATCCTGTGTTGTCGAGGTAGCCTCCATCATTGATTTGTCGTAGGAGCTTGCTGAGTCTCGATTGTCTAGGCCAACTTCTCCAATGCCAGTTGGAAGACCGCTCCTCGGTAGGATGACGAAGTAGGCGAAAAGGATCGTGGCGACCAGTTGGTACATGTATCCAGTTCCCTCCCTCAGCGTCATTCTCATAGACGACGTCAACACCAACGGCCATGTAGCGTTGGCCATCTGGCCGAGGCTAGTGCCGATTGCCCACGCAACAAGTCCGAGGCGACCATAGCTTCGAATCAAGTCCAAACAGCAAAGCTCAGTAGCAGCCGAGGACGAAGCAGCCAGCAGCGTCATCAGAACACGCACGGGAGGTAGCACGTTCGGAGGCGTCGCAGAGACGACAACCTTGACCAACAACCACAGCCCGGCTAAGAGGACAGGGCGGACATTTTGAGGGATATAGCCAAAGACGAACGGCAGAAATAGTTTGGTCAGAGCAGACGGAAGAAGCTCGAGAAGGAGGACGACGGCCTGCGGGTATGGGATGATGAGATAGTTGGCTGTGTGGCTCACGCGTACGAGGATGGCGTTTGCAAGGCCTGTGAGGAGGCAGTCAGCATAATGAAGCTAGAGAGCCTAGAGTTACTGGATGAAGAATAACAAACCTATCAGTGCAAAACCTAAGAATGTTCGCACATGATGTTTGTTGATAAGCGGGCCGTCCAACTGGCTGAACGACATTTTCGTGCTCATCTCAGTCGTAGGTCAAGATTTTGCAGAGCCTGAGAGGGATAGAAAACCAGAGGGAAACTCCACGAGGTGGAGTAAATTCAGACTAAATATGAATGCTAAATAGTGCACAAACGGCCATTGTTGTAGGCCCTTCTACCATTGTACGACTAAAGCTGGTGCAGTTGTTTAAAGTCATTTCGTCCGGGACGCGCGGTCGAGCCCCAACATAGGCGAAATGATAACGGTTTCCCACTGTTCCCACCCGAACCCTGCAAGAACCGGGTTGAATATGGATGCCTAGATACCCCGGCGACAGAATACAAAGCACAACGGTTGTGGTTGGCGCGGCAAAAGCGGGCCTTTCGCGATTCGGTTGCTCGAGTCACTACCAGAAACAAACACCAGATGAGCGGGTTGCACTTTACTCTATTGGACCTTGACACATGCTAGTTGCAGGGGACCAATCTTTGAAGCCGTCGTTTACGTTGGATCGGTAGAACCATGAAAACCCTGCTGCTCCGACCAGGAGATGTTTGGAAACTACAAGAGGGAGCGTACTTAATTGTACTTGAGAAGGGATGCTGGAAAGACCATTCTTCCCAAGTACAACCATTTAAGATTACAGTTCGTCAGGACTGTCAATAATGTTCTTCCTTATCCGCAGGACGATGGCGTGGATTCGATCACTGTTTGCATTAGTCAACCTGAACCGGTCAGGTAATACGCTACCCTCCATAAGTACAGCAAAATCCGGGGTACTGGGTGCCATGCTAACAGTTGTCATACTTGTCTTGATTCTGGTACGTTTTTGCCTTTGGTTGACGCACTGTTACCAGCTAGAGATCCAACCTTTTCCCTTGAACTGGTCCGGTATTTCAGTCACTATGTACTGACGGCGTCTGTTCTTACACACAGTTTAAGGGGAACTTGGCTCACTCATCGCATGAAAAGACCAATATTTGGGCAGGGACGCATCCGAAGTTCGCAGACTTCAACTTCTCGGTCCTAAGAAATGAGTCTTCTACTGGTCACCGTCATCTGCGTTTGTTTATGCCGGCCGATGGCCCCAACATAAACCTGTGCAAAGTAATGCATTCTGCAGTGGCTCTTGGGTATCCGATGCCTACCCTGCTGAACTGGAACGGGGAGTTCAACCGGCCCGATTGGCACTTCGCAGGCTCTCACATTGCAAAGCTGGAGTCCCTTCTCGTTGCCCTCGATACTCTGTACGCAAAAGATCACGCTGCCGATAACGACGTTGCGGTTATGGTCGACGCTTACGACATATGGTTTCAGCTCCCTCCGTCAGCTCTTCTTGAGAGGTTCCACAAATCAAACCTGGATTCGGACGCAAGAGTGCAAAAGCTATGGACGGATGCCGGTTATGACCCGCAGTTTCCTGTCGCCCCGCCGGAACAACATATCATCGTTACCACGGCCAACGACTGCCAACCCGACGCGGAATCCGGTTCTCGCCCCAACTACCCGCACTGGCCTGACTCGCCACTGCCCCCCGACTTTTATGGGGAAGACACCGACAAGATCGACTATTCTGCAGACTCCGCAAGAAGATACAGGAGAGTTCGACCGAGATGTGTCAACAGCGGAATGATCATGGGCAAAGTTGGACCTCTGAGAGCCGCACTTCGAAGGTGCAGAGAGAAGGTCGAAGCCGTCTCAATGAGGGGACGCCAGCTATGGAGCGACCAAGCCTTGATTGCGGAGGTCATTGGAGAACAAGAGATGTGGCGTGAATGGGTCCGGTCTGTCTTGCCAGTTGCCGACCAGCAAGCTGCGGTCAATTCCCAGGACTTACCCAGAGAAGTCAAGAGGATTGCAGAAGCAGCTCTCAGCGGGAAGCGCTTCGAGTTCGGACTCGGCCTGGATTACAGTTTCAGTACGATGCCTCCGACCTGCTCGGCTGAGGAGGACGGCTATTTCGTCAGATGGGTCGACAGAGAGGCTGTGCAGAAAGCCTCAGAGGAGGCCGGCGTGCCAGGCAGCGTCAGAGTGCCTCATGTGCCGGCAGATCTCGGAGGCTCAGACAGTCCTTTGCCGAGAGGCGGACTATCATGGGCCGAGGTTCCTCTTTACACCGACTTCTTCTTTGGCAACGCTCCGGTTGCAATCCATCACAACGCGTACATCTCTGGGCTGAAGGCGTGGAGGCTTGAGAATTGGTGGAACATGACGTGGTTTTACCCACATCTTCGAGACTTGATCGCGATCCAGCTCCAACACCAGGAGAACCCGAGACCACTGGCAAGGTTTACTGTGGGGGCCATGCAGCAGAAGGAGATTGTCTACTGGGCACCACCAGAAGATACGGGTACGAGAACGATCAAAAGCTTCCGGTGGTCAAATGGCGGGGCGGAAACAACCGCTGTAGGCTGGGACGGCGTCTGCCTAAAAGGCCAAGCCAATTGGCGCGAGGTCATATTTGGTGACGGAAAGGGGGACGCGTCGATCTAGGAATTATCCCCGCCTTCATACTCATATCATTGGGATAGCATCTGTAACAAAAGTTCCAGTCCCACCCCATGTTCCCTGGCCACGCATACCAGCTCGTCTAAGGGTCCGTCTTAGGTCCTTAGCTACATGTCTTAGTACTAAACTTTCAGGTCATACATAGTGTACAGATATATATCGCGTAAGTCAAAGTGAATATTCGGCCAATCGCTAAGTCTAGACGAAAGAATGCACACACGTGTGTCAGTGTACCGCACATTGGACGTCCCTGGCTTAGTTATTATGCGGTTGGTTGACTTGTTTGCATCCTTCTGGTGTCATCCCCCTCTTATTCGGCCTAAAGAACGAGATAGGTGGAGCGAACCTTGCTTCGTACCCACACACATTAACAGGGAAAGTTGACAATCCAGTCGGGAGCCACCCCCAAAGACGTTCGAATTCCCTTCAACCAACACCGGAATCTGCCGGTTTCCACGCGCCCCATAAGTATTTGACCGCCCAAAGACCAGGATTTATTGTTCTGGTTTCACGGTAGGTTAGAAGCAGGCTGAAGGTCCTGTTTTCAATGATGGCTTTCCTTCAAGAGTGACCTCAAGAGAACCCGGAAGACCACATGTGCCTTACATGAGGCAGGAGGCGAAGGGAAGGATAAATAAGCCTACTTGAATCAAACGGTCATACTTAGCCGGCTTGATGCTTAAGTAGATGTTCGTCATCCGACTGGATATGTCGAAAAGTACCAGGCTATATTGCGCCATTGGGCTTGTTGTCGGCTAAGAAGAAGACAGTCTATACTCGCGGATCAGTCAACAACAGGATGTTCGTCTCAAAGGTGGTCATCAGCCGCTTACTTTCTGACTCCATTCTACTTTCCACAATCCTTTGATATCTTACTGCCCCATATCAATTTCGTACAACGACGCCTATCACCACAAGCTATGCCAGCAATCAATACTCGACCTCTGGGAGCCTGGAGTTGGAAGCCCCGATTGCGCCGAATCCGAAGAGAGTAAACGGCAGCGGCACGGCCCGAACCGTGTTGCATTTTGATGTTTTGGGTGTATCATGAAGTTGATAATTTCGTTTGCCGTAAGATTTACATTTACGCCCAGATTCATTGTACACTAGTAGCTTAACATCTTGTCCGTAGCCCTTCTCAAACCGTAGCTACGTCCATCCCATACAACAATATTCACCGTAACCACCACCATGCCTTCCTACAATTATTCAGCCGACCACCAGAAGTACTTTGTAGGCCACTACAACGACCGCAGTCACAAGCAGCTGGACAATCTTCCGCATTTCGAGTTCAGGGAGGACAATAAGGTGAAGCTTGCGCCGGGCAAGGCTTAATGCCGCTAGAGCGGCAAAACTGGCTCAATAACTTGCATCCAGGGACGGATGGTTCGGCTCTAAGAGCAATCTCAAGAACCATATTCGCAAGCACAAGCTAGGTGGCATCCCAGTCTAGGTTAAGAGCCAGAGGGCTGGGGCCAATTCCGTCGACAACAACGACGAAGCTGCTCAATTCTATGATCGCATTGTCAGCTACGCAATCGGCGTCCTAGACGACAGCAACATTCAGACTCCTTTCAAGGTACAGAAGGCGCAGATCCCTCCCCCACTCCTGCAGGTACATCGGGTAGAGCTCGATTGTAGGCGTATTAAATCATCAACATCGCCGAGATAAAAACCATGACTGATGAGTTGGAGCGTCTACAGTTTGTGTCTATATGCAATGATAAGCCCGCGCATGTTGAACAACCTATCCATCATCGTATGTACTCATGCATACGCTGCTTTTGCTGTTGTTATTGTTTTATTCAACGCCGGCACGTTTCTGTATAGGACAAAAGGCGACTAAGGTAGCTAACTTCAGCAAGGTAACTGAATACACTCCTGTCCCGTCTGTCAGAACCGTGCCATCGTATATATGCTCCGAACGTCCGTCGACCGTACTCAGGATTTCAACTAGAAATAATCGATGCTGTCAAGAGCCCGATGCTCTTCAGTATCCAGGATCCTTACGATAGCCCCCAGTTGTCTTATGTCACGCAAGGCTTCTAAGGGTATCAGTATGCTTAGTTATACAGTGCTATTAGCACATCCATGTCGTTACAAAGTCTCTCTCGCTATGTCTAATGCGCCACTATACGCTCTACACAGTACAAGTAACTCAAGTATTGAGGAAAATTAAGTAGTATAGCTACGAGGGGTAGGTTTGTATAGCAGGGGGTTTGTAGTTAACGTAGGTAGTTGCCTACACACCAGACGCCTCCATCCAGGTCTGCCATACCTCGTGGCATCGGTGGTAGCCACTTAGGTGGGATAGTGTAAGAGCAAGGCCACAGGCGCCGTTTCCAGTCATGGCCGCCTAATTAACGCCCGCACTGGTCGCGGAAGCCGCTATGCACCCGGGGCATGCAGTAGGGAAGAGCCCTATGTATCAGAAGGCATACGCTGCGAAGTCGACCAACAACGGTCCACAAATGACGAGCCTAAAAAAATACAGATGGCAGGCTTGTACCTTGCGAGACACTGATACCACTGGTACAGTTAGCAATTGGTTTGCCGAGCGTCTCAGAACAACGCACCACTAGTTTTGTTCAATGCAAATTATTGTCTAAGCCTGGCACAAACGGTCCGCCCTGTTCACCCTGTAGAGAAAGTCACAGCGTGTACACAGTATAGCCCAATGACGTAGCACCTTTGGCCTGTACCATATCTTAAAGTATCAAGGCAGTACACAATTCTTAATAGAGCAGTGTGAATTCTGCATCAGACTTTTTTACTTCTACTGTGGGCTGCATACGCGCGAGCGACAGTGCGTTGCCCGCTATCCTAATTGATGAGTCGGGAGCTTGAGATGACAATGAAGAGCTCGGCTAGATTACGTCAGTCGGAAAAGAAAAGAATCAAATCGATTGTTTGATATGGCTACTAAACCATCACTATCATCGATAAGGTTATGTAGCGTCCAGGTCACATGTTTGGGCCAAACAGCTGTCGGGCGAACAACCAGGGGTTCTGCTTAAGCGCCTACGGACATGGAAGCAGGGCACATCCTCGAAATGAACGATATCATCGCGCATCTTCGACCATTTAACATTCAGATCAAAGCACAGAACGTTCGGGAACCCAAGACCGGTTGGCAGACTACCTATTGATCGGATGACAATTATCAGCTATGCAGTATTAGGGATCGACAACGACAAGTCGATATCACCTAACGTAAAGACTAATTGGTGAACAGTCAGTTAGCTGGTGCCCGCTAATCCCTTGGCTAAGGCCCGCCGCCACCCGGAGTTGCTGGGATCTCGATGGGTGTGAGGTACACTAGGCATGTCTAGCTGCACGCAATAGATGCCGCCGGGCCACCGATTACATTGGAGACGAGTGCGAGTCGCATCGTTCTCCGAGCTCACCGAGGCGTGCAGGCAATCCTGTTCCGCTTTTCATCGAAGCCCTTTACTCCGGCAACGAAGGCGCCAACCGCCCATTCCCTCTCCACAATGTCGACACGATTTCGCGCCGGATGCCGACTGCGGGTATCGAGCCGCGATGGCATCCCTGTCTAGCATCTTGAGGCTAGGGCACAACTAGAAAGAGGGGCGTCGGATCAGTTAGACGAAGTGCCAAAACCCTCCCTTTCGTGTTCCAACGGCTGCCGGTTGGCGTCACTGCGAGACAGTCCAAAAACCGTGCGCCGGCCTCTTCGCTTCGCAAAGGGGTGGTTTCGCAGTTCTTGGGACCGGAGGAGATCTGGCCCTTCATAACTTTGATAGGGTGATTGATCTCGACAGTCTCTCAGGAATTCTATGGGTTCAACGGTCTCCCCGAAAATCAGGGATTGCAGTCCATACTATGTCATACCAGACATCATCATCGGGCGTTGGGCAGTAGACTAGTCGTTGGGGAGAGCAGATGGGCAAAAGAAAGGTGTAACAGCTCTCCTATCATCGTGCGTCGGCTGTGCATACGTCCTCACATGTGTGGCGGATGGTTCTGGGGTCGATTGGTGTCTCGCATAACTTGTCTTCGGTCTAGACCTATCAGACCCCGGGCCAACCCCAGACTCGACGTCACTGACCGAGGACGCACGTCAGCTCACACCATCTCCTCATCCATCCCTCTGATCTACGTACGTCATTACCAACAGCTGCCACAGAAGGATATTCACGTATATAGAGCACAAGCCACACACACATGACCCAGACCGTCTCTGTATCAACCCGGACCTCTGATAATACCATTTGTGAACATCGTGACAACAAATCTTTTCTGCTGCAATTCCTATTCAAACTAAATCCAGCAATATGTCATCGACAGCAAAGCACCACAGTGCACCTTTGGAGGGTAAGATTTCCAGTCTTTGTCCCCCCCTGTCACAGTGTACGGAAGCCTATGAGTGTGCATGAGGACTAACACGGCCGGGCCCAGCTTCAACCCCACACAAGTCGTCCGCCACCAAGAAGGCGACGCCAGCTAAGGTCGACGAGCGCAAGGCACATGCCACTCCTAAGAAAGAATCAGCCACAACCGCCGCTAAGGACAAGACGACGCCTGTAGCGAAGAAGGTGTCTTCATCAGCATCGAAACCAGCGGCCCATGCCACACACACACCAACGTCAGCCTCGAAGACGGCGACATCAAGTGCGCACAAGTCGGCCTCAAGTGCCTCCAAGCCAGTCAAGTCTGCGTCACAAAGTGCCCAGAAGACGGCGGGAGGCAGTAGTGGTGCAGACATCGTGAAGAGGCTGCAGGAGAAGAAGAGCCCACAGTACACGGAGACAAGCGGCTCCGACATCGTCAAGAGGATTCAAGCACGCAAGGCTGCTGCAGCCAAGGCAGAGGCTGCACCATCGAAGGCCGAGGCTACAGTAAAAAAGACGGCGTCTTCTACCAAGCCATCCGCGCAGCCGGCTGCTGTACCTCGGACTCCAGTTACTGTTCCCAAGACTGCGCCAGCTCCGGTAAAGAAGGCGGCCAAGCCCGCCGTTATCCCGGCCCCGCCGTTGAGGAACGTCCCGGCCGTAAACCCCACCCCAGTCAAAGCCGCTTCTTCACCAACCCAGAAGAAGGAGAAGGTCTATGCTCCTGGCGCCCTGGTGCCGACTGCAGAGCTTGAGGCCAAGCGTGCGAAGGCTGCCGCTCCCAAGACATCTGGTCCCAAGGAGAAGACATATCACCCGAGTGCTCTGGTACCCACACACGAGATCGAGGCGAAGCGTGCGCCCAAGAAGTCTGCCCAGACTGGCGGACCAGTCGGCCAGGTCACCAACACCGTCGGCAGCACTGTTGGAGGCGTCGGCAAGACCGCCGGAGGGGTGGTCAGCGGAGCCGGCAAGACCGTCGGGGGAGTCGGTAAGACAGCCGGAGGCGTCGTTGACGGAGTCGGCAGGTCGGCCGGAGGCACTGTCGACAGCCTTGGAAAGACTGTTGGCGGTGTCACCGGAGGTGTCGGCAAGCAAGTTGGCAACACGGTCGGAGGCCCTCTCGGCAAAGGTGTCAGCGGTGCCACGGATGGACTCGGAAAGACCGTTGGTGGTGCCACCAGTGGCGTAGGTAACACCCTCGGAGCTGCTACCGGAGGTCTCGGCAAGACCCTGGGTGACACCACTGGCGCGCTCGGAAGAGGTGACCTCATGGGCACAGTCGGCGGCGCCACCTCTGGAGTCGGCAACACCGTTGGTGGTGTTGGAAAGGGATTGGTGAGTCTGCTCTCCCCCGCGACCACTGGAGCAATTCGTCTAACGAAACCAGGGCGATACTGTTGGCGGAACCCTCGGAGGCGTAGGGGACACCGTTGGTGGCCCGGTCGGAGGCATTGTTGGCGGCGTCGGCAAGGGCGCCGGTGATGCTGTCACCGGCATCACCGGCGGCCTGGGCAAGGGCGTCGGCAAACTAGGCAAGGGAGACGTCCTCGGCGGTGTTGGTGATGTTGTCGGAGGAGTTGGCGATGGGTAAGCAAACATTCCACCCATAATCGTGTTAATATGTTTAGTTAACTGTCTTCACAGCGTTGGTGGTCTCCTTGGAGGTGTTCTTGGCGGCGTTGGAGGAGGAGGAAAAGACAGCGGCGGTGGTCTGCTTGGCGGAGTGCTTGGAGGTGGTGGTGGAGGTGATAAGAAAGGAAGTGGTGGTGGCGGCTTGCTCGGAGGAGGTGGTGGTGGCTTGTTGGGATAGTACAACAGCATCCCATGCTTGTTATGATAGTTGTAACGTCACATATACCTGCTTGACATTATAATGAAGTTATTCTGTGCATTCTGTACTCACGACAATGGTTGTAAAAGATGTGAAGTATCACTGAATCCAGACAGGATTGCTGGAAGAACGGCTAAACTTGAGAAAACACATTAAAAAGACCCCTAATGCCGAGGAGGCCAAAACCAGATGTAGATCACGAATCCTAATCTTGAATTCCAGGAAAGATTCATAGCCCGTTGAACCATGTGACTTTCTGGCTCTTTACATACAGAAACATCTGGGTATTGATTGAATGTGGAGATGGTATCCGTACACAAGAGGCTAGATAGCATTAGCCAATACTTTGTTGACGAAAAGAGCCAGCTGACGGGTACGGTAGTTTATCAGCAGCTAAACCCGTGGCATGAGCGATTGGGAATAGGCAGTATGGCGCAGGGCTGAGCTTTGGTTTCATAATTGGCATATGCAGTGTTGGACCATCGAAAACACGGGATTTTTAATTTCGGAAACGGGATGGTCCGTTGACGCTATCGCCAACAGGCGCCCAGAAGCATTCCTAAAGTCGGGCAGTAGAGTCGTCTCCTCAGACAGGCCGACATTCTAGCCCGCCTTGGTACGTTCCGTTACACATGATTCATCCTTGCTGCCTCTGCCTTGGTAACTTGAAGAATGATAGTCGTCGTTGCTGGTGGGCAATACGGTAGAACAAAAAGCACTCGGGGGTGTTCCACACGTTTTCGGCCGAGCTTGTGATGCACAAGTAGGGGGAAGAAGGCCGGGTTCGTTGAGGGCACGTCCGGCTGCTGAGCCAAGACATGGTACCTAGTAGTGCTGGTCATTGGGCCGTCGAGGATTTTGCGTGTCTCAAAGTAGGCTTTCTTCCATTTGCGGTGGTATGGCATCGTCATAGCAGCCGGCGATTGCTTGGCGACGCGGGCGACGAGAGCCCGGAAGGTCTGAAGACCGAGGCGTGCTGCTTTTCTGTTGGTGAGGAAATGAGTAGACTGCTGCTTGTACGGTTCCCAGCTCTTCCTCGGCCTTGGGATGATGCGAACGTTGGCTGCATTATCAACGAACGACATCAGATGGCACAAACTAACCCAGGGCTGGAATTGTGTCACGGCGAGACTGCGAGCCGTTGTGATGAGAACTCTTCATGATCAAAAACGATCGCGATGCCTTCTTTGTACTTGCCTTCAACCTAGCGACGATGGAACCCCCCCCCCCCTAATTCCAGGTCTGTGGTTCAACGGCCATCATCGTCGGTTTCCTCGACGCCGCCTCCCTATCGAAACGATTGCCGCCCGGCATGCAAACATGCAAAAACGGATCGGGCATCGTAAGCAATGAAGGGCTGGGACTTTTCAGCACTAACTCCACAAGCATGTCTCGATACGTGATGATTCCAAAGGGTGACCCCAACGCATTCCTTATACCTAGGTCCCCTCGAACCCCGTCTTCCTTTTGCCACGGAATCCCGCTCGAGACTAGAACCGGCTTTCGGTCCCTCCCCCCCCCCCCCCCCCCTACTCTGCTCTCGGCGCTTAACGAGGCGCATGATGGGGTGGGTGGAAGTCAAAAAAGAAGCTTCAGGACCTTCTCAATGACGCATGCGGTTGATTTGCTAGCCAAGCCATTCTCCGAAAAGACGGCTTCCGAGCCGCTAGTCGGCAGATCTTGCCATACCTGCCGGGTTGCTTTCGATGGTAAAACTCGTCCGGAAAGGGACTTTGCTCGTGTTGTGTCGTCCATGTCTTTTCCCCCCAATCACCGAGTCGAGGAGCGCTGGCCGCCCAATACAGACGACAGATTCCGGGGTGAGGCGGCGTTCAAACGGTTGATTGCAGCCATTCGTGGGGTGCGCATTGTGTACCCTTAGCATCTAAGGCTACCTACCCTCGCGCTTATCATGGAGTACCGTGGTCTCAGACAACCCTGATCCATTGCCCCATCTAGCGACGTCGAAGAACAATGTCGGCTTCGCGAAAGAGGTACGAGGGGAAGGGGGTGGTTGGAACTATGAAGCTGCTGAGTCTCTGCCTGTTGTAATGAGGCTCTTGGCTCGGATCCGATCATGTCACGCCTAGGTGGGCTGGCCAGGTCTTCCGCACGCGGCCAGCCATCCCGCCATATCCTACTGTGGCTTACACGAAGCCGCCTCGTCCGCGACAACTGATCCGAGCCGGACATCTGTCCCCCCCCATATCTCTTGCCCCTCCCTAGACCTCGGCTTTGTATGAAGTCATCTGTTCCCCCTCTTCTCCCCCCACGGTACGGTCCCCCTGATTTGGTCTTGTACACCCAGAGTTCCATCGAGTCACAAATCTTCCCTCCCGTCCGTCATGTTTTGATCGTTCCAAATATTGATACCCCCAAGCGCACTCACTTTGCACAATGAAGCCCTATCTCTGGGCCTTTTCGTTTTTATCATGCCTGTCACTTGTCTATGGCCTCTACGATGACGTTCCAGACTGCGCGGTGAGTTTGCCCGATCCTTTCTCACGGTGCTATCGTTAGCATCACAGGGCCGGCCCGGTGCTAACGATTGCTGTCTAGTTACCATGTCTATTCGAACCACTCGACTACACATCATGCGATTTCTCGAATTCGACTTGCCTATGCGATGACATGAATTACAACATGGCCGTGATTCATTGCGTCCGGGTACAATGTAGTGTCCAGCAGGCTTTGTGTAGGTTGACTCTTCAGCCACTTTGTGGGGGGTTGTCAGGACTGACCGTGTGCATGCATCGATAGTGACGAAGAACCGAACCTGGCAGGACTGCGGGTTTCAGTACCATGATGAAGGCGCCACAATTTCTTGGGTTCCGGCATTTCTCTTCGGCATCGTCACCCTGTTCCTCGCGTCTCGGTTGGCAACGAAATGGATGGGGCTCTCGACATGGGGCTGGGACGATTGGACTATTTTGTTCGCATACGTACGTTGACGCCTCCTCTGTACACGAAGGCGAAGGTGATACGGCAGCTGACGACTAGTATTATAGGGCATGCTGATTGCGTTTGTGGTCGCGACAATAGTAGGAAGACGGGAAGGATTCGGCAAAGACATCTGGGCTCTCAACGTATCACAAATCACGGCCTTTATAAGGGTTAGACAGCCACCGCTTCTGCTTGTACGACCGACCACCAGCATCGCTAACCTTTGACCACAGGGTTTCTTCGCCTTCGAACTACTGTATTTTGTGACTTTAGCAGTCATAAAAGCCTCGATTCTATTCCTATATCTACGCATATTCGGCGCGATTACGGATACGTTCCGCCAGATTCTCTGGGGTACACACATCTTCAACCTCGCTGTATGCATCACGTTCATCGTCGTCAACCTCAATCAGTGCAAGCCTCTCAGTTATTTCTGGTACGGATGGGACGGGAAATACCCTGGGTACTGCATCGATCTATCAGCCATGACGCTTTCGCACGCTTCCTTGAATATTGCCATCGACGTGTGGATGCTGGTCCTCCCGGCAACACAGATCTATAAGCTCAACCTCCAGAAGAGGCAGAAGGCGGGGATCATGTCAATGTTTGGCGTTGGTATTTTGTGAGTACAGTGTGCTTTTCCTCTTTTTCGCGCGCGTCCATGTGTCTAACACGCATCAGTATCACGATTGTCAGCGCCGTGCGTTTGAGAAGCGTGTCGGTCTTTAACAAATCATGGAACCCGACCTGTAAGTACCAATACGGATGCCCCCCCCGTTCAGGACGGCGAACTCACGCTATTCCCAGATGACTTTTTCGGCCTCGCGCTCTGGTCACACATCGAGCTGTGTGTAGGCATCATAGTCGCATGCATGCCGGCAGCCCGGACCCTGGCGAGACGTCTCTTCCCCGACCTTCTCTACGTCACCAACATGTCAAGTTCGAGAAGGGGGTCGAGGTCGACGAGGGCATCCAAGAACGTCCAGATTGTGTCCCAAGACATTGCAACCATCTTCACCGACGAAGTCCCCACAGCTTCGACCGCGAGCACCAGGAAGAAGAGCTCCGTCGGCACGGTGACGCCAGACCGCGTGCCCCTGCGGCGACTCGTGACGAACGAAAGCTTTTTGGAGCCAATGCCCAGCCTACCCAGCGAGCCGTCTCCGTCTTTGTTCGGCGGGTCGAATAGAGGCAGGAAGTTTAGCGATTGGTAAATTGGTAGCGACAGACGGGAGGTAAACTATTGAGTTTGGCAACATGACGACAATCACGGGCAAAGCCCTCGGCAATACCTCACGTTTTATTTTATATGGTGGTAGATTAGTACTTTCGTTGCGTTATCTGCAAGATGTTACTTGTAACTCTGTTGTAATCATAACTCTCATCACATTCAAAAATCAAACACGCAGGATCTCGGCGGCGCGAGACACCGCCGACGCGCTCTTTTCCACCCATTCCCGCGCCTGTTCCTTGTTCCCGGAGCTGAGGCTGTCCTGCACGGCGGGGAAGACGTCGGCGCCGTACCCGTTGTCCAACCCGGGAGCGCTGATGACGTTGTGGAAGGTCGGACGGCCCGGGAGGCCTCCGGCGCTCGCGAAGCCGCGGGAGAAGTCGCGGTACTTGCCGTTGACTGTGTCGATGAGGGCCGTGTCGTTGAAGGCGCGGGCCTGCTTGGCCACGGTGGCGATGCGCTCGGCGGCCGCCTCGAACTCGGCGATGGCGCTGCCGATGGGTGAGAGGTCGAGGTCGGGGTAGTCTCCGGCCAGGGTCTCGTTCAGGTCCTGGTAGTGAGTCCGCAGCACGCGGCCGGCGTTGGGGAGGTCCCATGGGATGATCACGTCGTCGGCTATGTGGTAGGCTATCAAGGCGAGCCACTGGCCCATCACTCGATGGATCTTGAAGCCGGGGTCTCCAAACTTGGCCATCCAGGTGTATGAGTCGTAATGTCTAGTTTCGCGTTAGTCTCCGGGTATTTTCGCCAGCTTGATGAGAACTTGCCCGTGGTAGTGGTATACGGGGTCGGTTTTCCCACCGTCGGACCCGATATCGATCTGCAGAGGAAATGATCAATGTCTATCGCTCCAACCGTGATGCTCTTGTTTGAACCTACAGCACTGATACCGTTGTGGTAGAAGGCAGCATAGTCGCTGCCGCTTCCTAGAGGAGGGATTTCTCCTTTGGTCGTGTTGAACCACATGTCGTACAGCGTCGGGCCAACGCTCCAACCTTCGGGGAAGAGAACCTTCTTCATCATCTCGATTGCGACAGTCTGGATCTCTCCGGAACCGGAAAGCGCAGTGCGCGGTCCTGACACGGCGACGTCTAGGTTCAGATAGGCGACGGCGTTTGTCACCAGCCACGGCAAGTGACTCTCGACCCATTCGGTCGAGCCCTGCAGGCCGAACTCCTCGGCATCCCAGGAGCCCAGGATACTGCGGGATGGGAGATTAGTCTTGGTGTGCTTGTTGTCGTTGTAGTGTCAGATGTGGCAGCGCTTACATGGTTCGCCGAGGCTTCCATCCCTTGTCGACGAGCTTTCCAAAAGCCTTGGCCAGCTCGATCAACACGGCAGACCCGGAGTTGGGATCCGCGGCGCCGCCAATGACCCACGCGTCGCGGTGGTTGCCGATGATGAGAACTTGGTCGGGGTGGGTTCCGTTGATGATGCCGATGACGTCCCACGAGGGTGCAATGGTCTGGTTCATGAAGTGCACCATGTCAAGGGTGGCACCGGTCGCCGGACCACTGCTGTAAGTGATGTTCGGCAGCGCGCCAACCCAGCCGGTACGATTCACTTGCTTCGCGGACAGTCCGCTTCCGCCCAGCGCGGCGAGAAGGGGGGCTGCGTCTTTCATGCTGATGGGGACGGAGGGGATTGTCGGGTTGTAGGGGGTCACGTCGTTTCGCGGGCCGTCTTTCTCAGACGCATAGCCGACGGTGGAGGGGTCGCCAGAGTATAACGAAGAGAACCGGACGCTGCCTCGCTGGATCATGGAAGGGTTCCGGGCGGGGCCGTCTATGGGAGCTCATCGTCAGTTTGCCGTTCGTGTTGCGTGCGAATAGCCTACGAAGCTGGGGGAAATGCTGACCAGGGTACGCGAGATAGCCGTTGGCGACTGTGATTTCTCCATCGTCGAGGGGGTCGGTGAAGAGGACTGCCCCAATCATGCCGTTGTCCTGAAGAAGCCGCGTTTAGCAATCACGCAGGTGTCATGATCGTAGAGAAATCCATACCTGGGCGTTTTTGACCTTGGTCCCTCTGTAAATGCCGCCGTACATGGAGAGCGCGATTTTGCTTTTCAATTCTATGCCAGCATCTTTCAAGGCTTTGAAGTCGGCTTTCTGACCTCGGCTGACGAGAGGCGTCAGTCCATGGGATGGATACCCGGCTTGAAGTTTTGGCAAAATGAGACTCACCCAACATAGACATATTCGGCACTGATGTTGCCACTCCCACTCATCGCATGGTAGGCGGGAATGCGATTAGGATAGCTTGTTGTCGGGTCCTCGTCCAGCATATCCTCTATCAAGCTGACCTCGTGAACACTCCCGTCTGGTCTGTTCAACTTCAATGTGGTCTCGAGGGGCGCGGTGTACCAGATCCAGTACTCTTTGATGGAGGCGTTCCATCCAGCGTCGATCCATTTCTGCTGCGTCCACTCGGCCTGGCTCCGGTTGTGTCCGCCCAGGTGGTCGCCAGACGTGTAGTAATGAGACCACTCGTCCAACGACTTACTGTCGAATGAGTTCACGAGGATCGTCTCGTATTCTGTGAGTGAGGGCGGGTACTCAACAGCAAGATCGCGCTTCTTGTGTCCATGGTTGTGGTAACTATGGCTGCTGATACGCTGGTTGAGGGCGTCCCAGTCACGCTGGCAAGCATGGGTGCAGGTAGCTATGAAGGCCACCGCTAGCAGAATCCGACGCATGTTGAAGCTATTTCCGATGTCACCGTGTGTCGAACGAAAGCGCTAATTCCGGATTCTTGGTGTTTCCCGGAAATTCTCAACTGCCATAGGAGGATCACACATGCTCTGATATTTATAGACGGGGTTTTCCATGCCACCGCGCTGTGCCATCATCATCAACCCCTCATCTGAGCTTCCCAGAGAAGCGTTGGATGGTACCAGTCAGCGCCGGTAATCCAGTCCTCCGGCCCGGCCTCCGAGTGGCCTCAAGTACGGATCGTCTTACCATGATTGCGTGACGTACTTTTGAACTTCCTATCTGGAGTAGCGTTCATGTCATGCAACGCAAGCAAGCGGAGCATCAACGCAGTCGTGGTAGTTGAGATGTGAGGGGTCATCATACAATGAACATTCCATGATGACCTCGAGCGTGGGGTAAAGCCTTGGCGTGCGTAGTCACTTGCATCGTCAGTAGCTCGATGTCCTTTGGCTCAATCTCTCGCATATCATCGAGTCGAAACAACTGGAGGTTCAAGCAGGACAAGAACATTCACATCATTGCCGTTTATCGGAGTGTTTAGGCCAGACCAGTCGCAGCGGCACCAGGAATGCGGAATCCACAGAGAACGGAACCCGATCCAGGACTGGTCGGGCAACTCGGCAATTCGGTTTACTAAGGGAACGGCAGTTCTGCCATTTTAGTGGATGTAAGTTACACAAAGAATCCTTTTGAGTTATGCTATAATCGTCCTCTTGGCAAAGTTTGTGTCTCTGGCGGTTCACTTCGCGGCGTCGTAAGGCTAGGCTAGGGGGACTGGGCGCCTCCAATGACAAGCGCCATCACAGACGGATTAAAGCTAGTATGGGCCGTCTTTTGGATCAAGTCAAGTGCTTTACGGCAGAGGCAGCGGACTAGATCAGACGTCCATCAAACACAAACATCAGAGCTAGTGCAGGGACTGGCGTGTTCTGAGCAGGCGGACAGACGCTAACCAGCGCCTGTAGAGCATGGTATCGGTACACTTCAGGCAAATACTACCAGAGTCCATCAAAGTCTACGCAGTAAAGGGGAATAGTCATGTTGGACGGGGTGAGGCACTCGATGAGATGTGAGAGTAGGGATCGACACCGAGAGTGAGATGAGAGTGAGTATGAGGCAAAGTTGACGGTGAGAGTGTAAAAGTGAAATTGTAAGAGTGAGAGTGAGAGGCCTGGAAAACAAGGTTGAAGGGAGCAGTGACGGAAAGCGGAGTTTCCCCGGTGCACACACAGCACGGGCCGTTGCAGACATGCAAGCTCCATCAGGAGGTACCTGGACTTCCGCCCATCTTGGCTGTATCATCAAGTACCCACGGCTAGGTCGCCCCGCCCAGCTGCACTCCAGGTGCTTTTCTCCGCATCAAAGCGTCATCGTGCTCAACCGAGCTCCCCAGCTTCGCCAAAGCTCCGAGAGCTCCTCCAACAGATCACCAACCCCATACTCCTACTTCCTCTCCTGCCCCCCACCATCCAGTCCTTGGATATCTCCTTATCACCATATCTTGATACTCAGCTGGCTGGGTTTATTCAACTGCCTTATCGTCTTTAGCCAATCAAGACACAGTCACCGCTCGAATCCGTCGCCATGTCCGAGAAGGCACCTCTTATCTCGGAGCAGCGCGTCTCCCACGACCCGCCGACAACACGGTGCCCGTACGCCAAGCGGTGCTCCGTCGGAAGAGTTATCGTCAAGGTCTTTGTCCTTGCTGCCGCTGCCAGCTTCCTCTACTCGAACATCCCGAATGGTTGGTTGTGAACTCCCCCAAGACAAGACTCCATCACAGGCCGTTGACATTTGTTTGTTTGTGTAGCCCAGGATGACTTGAACGAGAGCAAGACCCCGGTTTGCATGACTCCCGCCTGTGTCCATGCCGCCTCTGAAATCCTCTACAATCTGTCGCCCGACTACAAGCAGCTCGATCCATGCAACGACTTTGAAGAGCTGGTATGCGGTGGGTGGAGGGAGAAGCATGACCTTCGTGCCGATCAGGGCGACGCCTTCACTGGCACCATCATGTCCGAGAACTCGGAGCTCCTGCTTCGTCACATTCTCGAGGCTCCTTACCCCAAAGACTCCCAGGTAGGGAAATCCCTTTCTGTCAATGTCCGAAATAGAGGCGTGACTGACTCTTTCCATCAGCATTCGCACTTCTCGCCACTCCGGCTCGAAGCCGCCGACAAGTCCGCGGACGAGGAGAACTTTGACAAGATGAAGGCCGTGTATGATGCTTGTATCGACGAAGACAAGATCAAGAGCGTCGGCATCGAGCCTCTCGCTCGCATCCTAGACGAGATCAAGAACGCGTACCCCATTGAGGGTGCTGCCTCTGTCAACCCCGGCCCGACCAAGGATGCCATCCTTCTTCTCGCCAGATACGGCGTCAGCGCATTCGTCTCGACTGGAACCGGCGCGGATGATAGAGATCCCGACACGGTTGTTGTGTCCGTCGCCTCCCCCGGTAGGTTGGGACTTCCATCCAAGGAGCGTTACGAGGACGACAAGCTGGTCGAGAAATACCGTGGCGTTGTTGTTGAGGTTCTCGGGAACCTCTTCCCCGACCAGAACAAGGACAACTTTGCCAAAGTCGTAGACCTCGAGAAGCTTCTGGCGGCTGCCTCCCCGAGCACCGAGGAGAGCGAAGACGTCACTGTGAGTACTCAGTTCCACCAGCATAACAACAGGATTGACGTGTCCGCTAACACGACGGCAGAAATACTACAACCCCATGTTGATTGATGAGGCTTCTGCGCTCACACCCGAGATTGAGCTTACGGCGCTCATCCACGACCTGGCCCCCGAAGGCTTCGTTGTGCAGCGCGTCATTGTCATGGCACCCAAGTACATGTCGGAGCTGTCCACAATCCTCGCTCAGACCGACAAGGAGATCATTCAGAACTACTTTATTTGGAAGGCCGTCCAGGCCTTCTCTTCTTACGTCGATGCCGACGCCGTCAAGCCCTACAGGCGCTTTGTCAACGAGCTTGCCGGAAAGGTTAGCCATCCCGATTCCATCTCTCTCTCATCTCTTCTGTTGCTGACTACTCTACTGCAGGACCCCGAGTCCGCCCCTGAAAGGTGGCGAACTTGTGTCGGCCACGTCGACGACACCTTGGGCTGGGTTCTGAGCCGCTTCTTCGTCGAGAAGGCCTTCTCGGCCGAGGCCAAGAAGTTTGGCGACACTATCATCACCGACATCAAGACCGAGTTCACCAAGAAGCTCAAAGCCGCAAAGTGGATGGACAAGGAGACGACCGCCAAGGCTGTTGACAAGGTCCACAACATCATCCAGAAGATTGGCTACCCGACCAAGAGCCCCGATATCATGGATCCGCCTAGCCTCAACGACTTTTACAAGTCCATCGACGTCAGCCCCGATGCCTTTTTCGAAAATGCTCTTGCCGCGAGCAAGTTCGCCGTCGGCTACGAGTGGTCAGCTCTCGGCAAGCCCGTCGACCGTGACCAGTGGGGAATGACGGTCCCCACGGTTAATGCCTACTATAACCCCCCTGGCAACGAGATTGTCTTCCCGGCCGGCATTATGCAGTTCCCTGTCTTCGACGTCGAGGTGCCTGCCTACATGTCGTACGGCGCCTTTGGCTCTGTTGCCGGGCATGAGCTCAGCCACGCCTTCGACTCCACCGGCCGGCACTTTGACCAGAACGGCAACTACACGGACTGGTGGTCCGACGCCACGGTTAAGGCGTTCGAGGAGAAGGCGGAATGCTTCGTGGACCAGTACCACAACTTCACGGTGCCGGGACCGAACGACGAGCCGCTCCACGTCAACGGGCGCCTCACTCTGGGCGAGAACCTTGCCGACGCCGGGGGCCTCTCGGCCTCGTACCAGGCGTGGAAGCGCCGGGCGCACAAGCACCCGAACAAGGATCTGCCGGGTCTGGAGCACTTCACGCAGGATCAGCTCTTCTTCGTCACCTACTCCAATTGGTGGTGCGGCAAGTCGCGCAAGGACACGGCCATCAATCGGATCTATACTGATCCTCATGCGCCCAAGTGGGCCCGTATCCTTGGCACAATGGCCAACAGTCGAGAGTTCAAGGAGAGCTTCCAGTGCAAGGACAAGAAGCCGACTTGCCAGCTGTGGTGAGGGGTGGAGCAAGCGGGTTGCCTCTTTGAGTAGTAGTAGGGACATGAAAACTGATTGCGTAGCGCAGGGGGGTGTATAGGTATAGGGTGTAGGATGCATACAGTACAGTGCACTACACTACCACAGAATGAAGTCGAGTTGAATTGGACATTATTGCCTCACTCAGAGAACACATCACCATTGAGGCGGTGTACTCGGTGAAGCGTCATTTGGTGCCCCACCGCGTATATAGTAAAGTGGGCAAGTAGAGATGATGAAAATGGGTCCGTAATGCATCGTGTGGCATAGAGCGGTTGACTAGCGATGCAAGACCCAAGATCGACAATCACTAGCTCCAAAGCTTCAGCTAGTCCCAGTCTTGATGAGTGACGAGCCTACCGGAGTGAGGAGCCCACCATGACACGGTGGCCAACAAGTGCCCGCCGGCTCTGGAGACAAGATGCCCAGCGGATTCCGTAACACCGGACCCAAACTGAAAACCTCACGAATACGGTACGGCCCTTGGAACTCGGCGGGGTGGCTCTAGGACGCTTTTGTGCCTCCCGTGGCCGCCGTCTTGGGATCAAACAGCAGAGTCTCGACTCTCGATATAAATATAGCGGCGACTAAACCCTGGGACTCAAGACCAAGGCGGGTGGGTTAGGCCTGCCGAAGCAAGAGACGTAGGCATGATGGACCGCGGTCTCAGGAGACGCCTCTCTCAAGACGAATCGGCCTCTTTCCCTGTGACGATGTGAGAACCCAGGGGCGAAAGCAATATATTCCAATCTGAAAGATGAGACGGATGTCACCATGCAAAGAGGTCTCTAGCACACACACACACACACATATAGTCTGGAGTGGGTGATAAGCGTTCTCGAGGGTTCTCCTGATTTCTACGGAGTACTACAGGCATGAACGGTCTCGATGTGTCGAAGGGGACCCTGGTTCGAAGGGCCTGGACCGCAAGGCTTTATCGAAGAGAAGGTTATTAACTTGAAAAAGTTGGAATGAACCGGTCTTTTTTCAACACAGCAAGCTCGGATGGAGACGGATAGCCGTCAACCCGGACCAAGATGCCCGCCGCCGAGTGTGTGTTCTCATCGCGATTCCCGTTGCCGCTCTTTGTATCCGTACCAGTACGTGGGAAACTCGGTAATCTCGAAATAGCTGCGACTGTTGAGGTCACAAACCACTTCACCCCCTTAACAAACGTCTGTGTGTGGGGGGGAGTGGTCCTTTCCCCATGATTTCTTCTTCTTCTTCTTTACCTATGTATTATCTATAACCCTTTCTTTTTCCCAGCCTTTTATTGCTGGAATTACCTGTCGCGGAGACGCGGGGAGGCCCAATAATAACACGGAGGTGAAACATTTACGCTTGAGAGGTTCG